>PVKE010034063.1:0-17586 GCA_004027555.1 Craseonycteris thonglongyai | reverse complement strand
TGTAACTTTGTCATAAAAGCCTGGAATGATATTACTGAAGAAACAGTAATCAGGTCTTTCAAGAAGTGTGGTGTATCAAATTCTTTGGACGGTATGGAGGATGACTTCTTGTGGCAAGATGAAGGGGAAGCCGAAGCTGAAGCCACACCATCTGATTCGGAATTTGATCCATATGATGACTGTCTTACAAATGTACCACCAGAGGTCATTTATGAACTTATGATGTCAGAAGAAGAACATGATGAGGATTTTGAAGGATTTTAAGCTCACAATGCTCCTCTGCCTAGAAAAACCTCTTATCATCCCAGTCAGTCACAAACAAGCGTTTTCTGCAAGTTCTTCATGTAATTTTCTTTCCAGATGATGCCATCATTGTTAATGTTCTCTTTTGGACTTCTTGTTTCTCGGTCAAGTTCATGGCATTGCCATTTGTGAAGAGACCTTCCATTTATCGTATCAATGTACGGTATATTACGGTATGTTCGAAAAATTTCATTCATTAAAAATTTAACTAAAAAAAGAACAGGTGTTGCCTCGGAAGTGGGGGGTAGTCTTCTACAGTGAATATAGGACTAAACCTATGTTTTAACTGTAAAATTAGGGGGTCGTCTTATACGCCGGAAAATACGGTACATTTGTATTTATGTGTTTTCCACAGCTGAAGGCCAAATACATTGTGATGTTCTGTATGAAAAAATGTATTGACGTACCTCAGAGAACACAGTGGGAAACTGAGTAACAAATAAAGTAGTATAGGTTCACCAAGTATAAGAATCTGTATTAAAATTATATAAACATTGTGATCAGAAATAAATCTAATTTGAGTAGATCAATTTATAATATTTCACTAGCAGTAACTATGGTACTAAATATGAAATGAATAATGCTAGTTTTCCTAATTCCATCAACTACTAGATTACTATTGAACTTAATGTCAATTTGAATAAGAAAAGTTTCAGAGTCAACTGACTATTAAAATTGGCATTGAGGGGAATCCAGGATGGCTCAGTGGGTTAAGCGCTCACTTTGCAGCCCTGGGGACCGAGGATCGAATCCTGGCCCCAGCCCCAGCCCGGGCCCATGCAGACCCATATGCTGAACTGGGGAGTGCCCCCAGTTTAGTTCTCTCGGGGCAAGACCCTGGCCCTGTGCAGCCCCGCCCACCTGTGGAATGAAACTATGTGGAAAAACCAATGATGTGCAACTGTGGAGACTGTTCTGGGCCCTCCCCCTTCTCTCTGACTCTGTCTCTGTATCTCTCTCTCTCTCTATCAAAAACAATAAAAAAATTGGCATTGAGACTATGCCTGATAGTCATGATTTTTTTTTAATTGTTAAATTTAATGGGGTGACATTGGTTGGCAACAATTAGACAGCTTCCAGATACACAAGTCCACACCACATCACCCATGCATCGCACCATATGCTCACCACCCAGAATCAGCTCTCCCTCCATCACTACATATCCAGTGCTCACTCCCACCTCCCCCCACAACTCTCCCTCCCGCACCCCCTCCAGGCAACCACCAAACCATTGAGTGTGTCCATAATGCTGGTGCCCTTTCCTGCCTCCCCTCCCCCTTCCTCCCCTTCCCTCAAGCAATCACCAAGCTACTGAGTGTGTCCATAGTGATAGTCATGATTTTAAGGGGTGATTGAGTTTTCAGAAATAGAAAACAAAAATAGTTTTATTAATGTATTCTTAATTATTTTTGCAGAAAACCATTTTCTGAATACTATTAAATTTAAACCAATAAATGTATTTTATATAGAACTAGACTTGAGTTTCCATTTCTTAACTATTAAATCTTAAACTTGACAATTTAATTCCAGTGACAGACACATCATCTATCACAGTAAATGAAATTATAAGTTTATTGGTTTAGTTAGGGTTTTTTTTTTTAGTGTTTAATATTTTCATTTATCTTAGTTTTTTAGTAGTTATGATCAAGAAATAAGATACATTTACATCTGATTTTATGTATGTCTGATTTTTTTGTGTTTTTTTTGTTTTAAGATTATTATTAAAATATAACTGACATACAATATTGTATCAGTTTCAGGTGTACACCATATTTATTCAACATTTATATACCTCAAGAAGTGATTACCACAAATCCAGCAAACATCTGACACCATACCATGCTACCATGATACTATTGACTATATTTCCTATGCTGTATAGTATACCCCCAATATTTATTTGTTTTATACCTGGAAATTTAAACCTCTTATAACCCTTCACCCTTTCCCTCCATTTTAATTTTTGAATTACAGTTGACATTCGATATTATTTTGTATTAATTTCAGGTGGATAGCATAATGATTAGACATTTATATAGATTAAGTAGTGATGCTATTGACTAGTCCAGTTCCCACTTGACACTATACACAGTTATTACCATATTATTGACTATATACCCTACACTTTACCTTAAGTATCCCAATGGCTATTTGTAACTACTAGTTTGAATTTCTTAATCTTTTCCCCTCTTGCCCTCACTCGCAAGCCCCATCCCATCTGGTAACCATCAAAATGTTCTCTGTATCTATGAGTTTCTGCTTTTTATAGATTCCACTTATAATTAAAACCATATGACATTTGTTATCCTCGTGCTGACTTACCATACTCAGGACAATACATTCCAGGTTCATCCATGTTGTTGCAGATTGCAAGATTTCATTCTTTATGGCTGACTAGTATTCCACTGTGTATATATACCTTTTAAATAATGTGGTAATGAACATATGCATGGACATATCCCCTTAAGGAAGCATTGGATTTTTTTGAGTTTAATACCCAGAAGTGGGACTACTACTCAGAAGTCCTTCTTTTTCTCTTGTTATAGCTTTTGTTTTAAAGTTTATTTTATTTGATATACATATTGCTACCACAGCTTTTTTGTTTGTTTTTTTCATTTTTATGAAATATCTTTTTGCATTTCTTTACTTTTAGTCTCTGTGTGTCTTTTGATCTGACGTTAATTTCCTGTAGACAGCATAAATATGGGTCATGTTGCTTATACATTTAGGCCACCCTATGTCTTTTGATTTGATTGAAACACTTAATCCATTTACATAGAAAATAATCATTGATAAATATGTAGTTATTGCCATTTTATTATTCATATTTTTATTTTTTCCACTTTAAAAATGTCCCTCTAGGGGAAGCTGGGATTGCTCAGTGAGTTAAGGACTTGTTTTGTAGCCCTGGGGACCAATGATCGAGTCCTGGCCCTGGCTTGTGCGAACCCATGTGCTGAACTGGGGTGTGCTTCCTGTGCAGGAGGCCCCCAGTCTGCTTCTTGCTCCCATGTTTGGCCCCTAGCTTGAGAGGGTGTGCCTCCCATGTGGGAGGCCCCCTAACCCATTTCCTGCTTTGCATGGTCCACACCCACCTGTGTGAAACAAAATCATGTTGAAAACTGATGACTTACAACTATGGAGACTGCTCTGGGCCCTCCCCACTTCTCTCTGTTTCTTCTCTGTCTCTGTCAAGAACAATAAAATAATTCTTTAAAAAAATGTCCCTCTAACATTCTGTGTAATACTGTTTTGGGGGTAATGAACTCCTTTAGCTTTTTCTTTTTCTTGTATGGGAAGCTCTTTATTTGTCCTTAAATTTTAAATGATAGCATTGCTGGGTAGAGTAATTTTGGTTGTAGGTTCTTGCTTTTCATCACTTTCAATATTTCATGCCAGTTACTACTAGCCTGCAAAGTTTCTGTTGAGAAATCACCTGACAGTCTTATGAGAGATCCTTTGCAGCTAACTAATAGCTTTTCTCTTGATGCTTTTAAGATTCTGTTTGTCTTTAAATTTTGGCATTTTAATGATGATGTGTCTTAGTGTTGGCCTATTTGAGTTCCTATTGTTTGGGACTCTTTATGTTTCCTGGGTTTGAATATCCATTTCCTTCACCAGTTTAGGTAAGTTTTGTTGCTTCAAATAGGCTTTCAATTTGTCTCTCTTCTCCTTCTGGTACTCCTGTGATGTGACTGTTTGTACACTTGATGTTGTCTGAGAGCCCTCCTCAAATTATCCTCACTTTTGGGGACTCTTTTTCATTTTTGCTGTTCTTTTTGGGTGTTTTCTATTACCTATTTTCCTAATAACTGATTTGATTCTCTGCTTCATCTAATCTATTTTTGATTCCCTCTTATGTATTCTTCATTTTAGGTATATTCTTTATTTCTGATGAGGTTAATTATTTATTATTTATTTATTTATTTATAATGTTTTATATTTCCATTCTTATGTTTCCTATCTCTTTCTTGATGTTGTTGCTGAGATCACTGAATATCATTATAACCAGTGTTTTGAACCCTGAGTCTGATAGATTGTTTATCTCTATTATGTTTAGTTCTTTTAGAGCTTTGTTCTGTCATTTCATTAGGGACATATTTCCTTGTCTCCCATTTTGGCTGCAGTCTTGTGTTTGTTTCTATGTATTAGGTAGAAATGATATGCCTCTCAATCTTAGTAGATTGGTTTATGTATTAGGTAGCCTGGGGGGCCCAGTGGCACAGTCTTCCTGGTCACTAGAGCCAGATACTTCAGGTGGGTCTCTTATGTGTATTGTGTGTACATTCCTGTTGTAGTTGAGTCTTGGTTGCTGTTTGCATGTAAATAAGAGAAACTGACCTTCAGGATGATTGGTTGTGAGGACTGGTCATGACTATAATGAAGGAGCTATGGTTCAGAGACTGACCCTATGGAGCAGGATTTGCTTTAGCAGGGCTCTGGTGCCTGCCCAGTTTTCCTTTTGGGTCTGTTGTTGCGAATCAAAGATGCAGAGATGACCCTGGCACCAGTAATGTCTTGAAAAATCAAGCTGAGCAGAGGGCTAGAGTTCTTTGCAGCCTCTAGCCAAGAGCTCTCCTCACTGCTGGTTTTTACTGATTTACATTGATTGGATAACAATCATCAAATGAAGAATAGGGAAGAAGCTAAGAGACATTGTAGGTTAAATACAGGGTGGGTTATTCATTAGCATAAGTAGATTTGTTAAAAGGAACAAGCAGACCCTTCCCCATACTATCTTTTTAACCCCAGGCCTAGTAATCAATCAACTGCTCTGACTGGAATTCGAAGCTGCATGTACATATTCTTTTCTGTATCTAATCACAAAGGGAGGTGAAGGGGAGGCTGAGGCCTTGCCCCCAGGCCCTCAGAAACCTTTCCGTAACAGTCTGTCATCCTTGGAAGCAGCCAGGTGACATTCCAGTTTGGCCCAAAGCTGGCCAATTGGTGAAATATCCCCAGGGCTTTCTGGGATGAAACCCTCTATAGGCCAATTCAGTCACAGCCTGTGTGTTGCTTTGGGTCTTCAAAGCAATCTGCAGATGGCTGCCACCAATGCTGTTTTTGAAGATGCCTTAAGAGGCCAAGCTGTGAACAAGGGCCAGCTGTTGCTAGTGATGGGCTTAGGGCTTCCCATCGAGAGGTAGAGAACATGCCTAAGCCAGATGCTACTTGTTTGGGTTTTGAAAACCTTTGAGGAAAAGCCGGAATGGCTCAGTGGGTTAAGTGGTCACTTTGAAGCCCCGAGGACTGAGGATTGAATTCCGGCTCCAGCCCAGGCGGAACCACAGGCTGAACTGGGTTGCGCTTCCTGAATGCGGTGAGGCCTCCATTTCAGTTAAAAAAGAAAGAAAGAAAGAAAGAAAGAAAAACCTTTGAGAGATTAACCTTTGAGAGATTTTAGAAAAGTCTGCAGCATGAACCAAGGCAGATTGTCTATACAGAAAAGGCAATGTAAGCTGCTAGTGTGTGCCTGAAGTTGGGCAGGCCAGGGCAAATGGAGGATACTAGCCAGGTTAATGGAGACTCAGATATGGTGGCAGCTGGCATGTCTGAAGGGGGTAGACTCAGCAAAGAAACAATGGCTTCTGCCAGCTCCTCTGTCCAGGAAAAAGCTGCTCCTCCTGCCCTCATCCTGAAGTCAAACAATTCAGTTTTCCCCTGTAGGTCCCTGGTGCATTTTGTGCTGCTGCCCCAGTGCTGGAACTCAGAGTGAGTGAGTTCATCAGCAAGGAAGTCTGTGAGTGCTTTAAGAAGAATGCCTAGGCATGCAGCCATCCTCCTGCTTACTCAGCCACAATCTCTGCTGCTTTTCACAGACTGAAGTTATGGGGACTTCTCTCCCCAGCACTGAAAACCTGGGCTGGGAAACCCGGTATGGGGCTGGGACCCCTCACTCCTCTGCAGAGGGAACCTTCAGACAAGGTATTCCTCCTGATTTTTAATGGTCACACATGGGTGTGGGACCAGTCCATTATGTCTGCCTCTCTTACCAGTTGCAACGTGGCTTCTTCTCTACGTCCTTAGTTGTAGGGCTTCAGTTCAGCTATCCTTCAGACAATTCTTAATGTTGTTCTGTAGTTTTGTTGAAATTTTGATGTGATTGTGAGAGAAAATGAGCACAGCATTTACCTACTTTGCCAAGTTGATTGGATCTATATATACAAATTCTAAGTCACTTTACCAAAAACTACATTTTAATTCCAACAATCTTTAAGATAGTTGGTATTTTGAAAAGTGGTTTGTGCATTATTTTAAATTTTAGAAATGCTGGCAAAGTCAATATTAATCAATAATAATCAATAGCTAAAAGAATACAATAATCTCTTTATAAAAATAGAAAAGCAAAGAAAAGCAAATCAGTAAAGCAAATTTTGCAAGTCTATCTTAATTTATGTAAAGAACTCCAAAAGAAACTGTAGACATCACCTAGGCAATCAGAACTCCTTCCAAGTAATCACTCATAGAAGAAGAGACAGAATTAAAAGCCCTAGTTTGGGGGTGGCGAACCTATGGCACGCGTGCCCAAAGTGGCACACGGAGCAATTGTTTCGCATGCGGAGCTGGGAGGGTGCTAAGGGCAATTTCACGGTGAGTTTAGATTACAGGGTCCAAATAACAACTAAAATTGATCTGACTAAGTTGCAGATGGGAAGACAAAGAAGAGCACCATATATGTTTTTTAATTATAAGAAGTACTTTTCTGTTGTATTACTTGCTTTGGTTGATGCCAACTGTAAATTTATAGCAATAGATAGATGTTAGGTCATATGGAAAAGAGGGGGGACAGTGGAATTTTTGCGAAGTCTGTCATGGGGAAACAAGTGCTTTTGGGAAATATATTTCCTCCAGATGAGAGACTTTCTGGTTCGAATAAAGTAGTGCCCTATGTTATAGTTGGAGATGCAGCTTTCAGATTATACAAACATGGCATGAAACCATACTGTAAAATAACAGCTCGAGGAGAAAAATCTAGTCATCTTCAACTACAGGTTAACTCATGCTCACAGAGTAAAGGAAAATGCATTTGTGCTATTGAGTCAAATTTTTCGAGTATTCTACTCTCCTGTTGTTGTCACACCTGAAACATGTGAACAACTTGTAATTGCAGCGAGTGCAGCTTGTGTAATGTTAAAAACAACAAAATATAAACCTGATGTGATTCATCTGTCTTCTGCACAACAGAAATCACACTAACAATGATAGAGGATTCTTTAATTTTCATGGGTACTCCATGCATTTGACAACTAATGTTTATTATTATAATTTAATTCTGTCACATGTTTTTTTTCTTTTTGTTTCATATAAATTATAATTTTATTATAATATCATGTTATTCTACACCAAATAAAAATGTAATAAATGACTGATAGAAATTTTCTATGGTATTTAATTTATATAATTACTTTTGTTATGCACTCTAATAAAATATTTAAACTTCAAAACAAATAATTGTGAATACCATTTAAAAAATTATTGTTTTTTGATATAAAAACATCCTATGCCTCTTATAGACATAAAAATAATCGATACCTCTATCTCACTCGATGGGTTGGCACGCAAGTCGAGTGAGTATACTCTTATTTCATAAACTTTGGCACTCAATCGCCAAAAGGTTTGCCACCCCTGCCCTAGTTGCATCTGCAAAAGTAATCGAATCAGAAACATAGAGATTAACTTCCTAGCATAAGATTCCAGTACTTTTTAATATAAGCCCTAGAAGTTTAGCTTGATCATATGTCACTTCCACAGCATCCATGATAATCCTATGGCCCAGATGCCTTACCAAGCTTCATCTATGAGAGGAGGAGTTAGAGAAGATTGATGGGATGAAGTGTTTAAAGGAGAAACTATCTCTAGTCTTTGTAATTCCTGAGCATTTTCACCTCTATTACTACATTTATTTTGAAGACTGTAGGAATTTAAACATTGTCATTCAAGAAGACCACCCTCTTTGCCTCAGACAGATGATACCTTAGATTTTTCTATATTGAGCTGGACATATTAACTGAGACCCACCTTAAAACCATCAGCAAGTGACTAAGACATATTGACAGCAAATTAAAAACTGTTTTTATATAGTTCAAAGAAGACAATTATTTTAAAATCATTTCCTTTAAATCACCTGTGATGTTATAGAGATTAACAAGTCATGGTACAACTGCATTCATTTACAAAAATGAATGTTTCTACTTATACAACTGAGGGCAGTATATTTTTTACATATGAGACTATAAGTGATTAATAGAATATAAATATTAGAGATTAACCACATAAGGTAGAAAACCAATTACATTTCTCAGGCTCTTAAGTATAGGTAAGCTATAAATGTACATTATTAAGGTATTAGGCAATTTGTCAAAGTATAACCAAGTCCTCACTTGTCTACTGAATTTCTTTCAACTAGGCCATAGGAAACATCATATATTCTGCATGGGTAGTTATTTTAATTCTCTTAATATGTTTTATAAAAAATCTTACTTAAAATTTTAATTACTTAATTTTTTTCACATTTTATTCCTTTTTGGAAATGTTGAATAATGCTATAAAATTTTAATTGTTAAAATCCCTCGATTGAAAGATAGCAAACATTTCATGATATGAAGACAGAGGCTCTTAGCTAACACATCTGTCTTAATTACCTAGTTTTTCTTTACTTCTCAGGATTCAGGCTATTTAACAATTATTTGGCTACCTTTGCCAGGTATGGTTCTATGTTTTGGAGGTAAAGAAGTGTAAATGAATAAAAAAAAATTGTTTTTTTTAAAGATTTATTTTATTGATTTTTAACAGACAGAGAGAAACAGAGAGAGACAGAGAGAAGGGAGAGGGCCCAGAGCAGTCTCCATAGTTGACATTAGTTTTCCATATAGTTTCACTTCACAGGTGGGCGCAAGGCTGCGCAGGGCAGGAACTGGGCTGGGAGCCTCCCACATAGGCCCCAGCAAGAACTGAACTGGGGGCACACCCCAGTTCAACATGTGGGTCCGCCTGGGCCGGGACCGGGATTCGATCCTCGGTCCCCGGGGCTTCAAAGCGAGCACTTAACCTGCTGAGCCATCCCAGCTTTCCCAAGATTTTTGCTCTTATGCATTTACATTGCAGTGTGGAGAGATGGACAAAAATAAATAAACGAAGAAAATGTCAGGCACTGAATGATGTTATAAAGAAAAATTACAATGGTTTCTATAAGAGAGTGATGGGGGAGGAGGACTTACTTTAGAGAGGATGGTCAGGTGACATTTGAGGCATGTCCCTAACTAGGAAGGAGTTGATCATGCAAAAATCTCCACCTAAACCAGGGTCCTTTCTCTGCTTGGCAGAGAGCAAGCCTGCAGGCAAGTTATCCATAGACAGGGAAAGAACAGGCTGAGCCATCTGTGCCCAGTGCCTTTCCCAATTTATTGATCCAGTAAAAACACCTCTGTGGGGAGAATTTCAAAATGGAGGAAAAGCCCAAAAGATTTTTCCTATAACTCTTTGTAAAACCAAAGAAGTAATACAGACATAGTCTTCCTTCTCACAAACAAACAATGTAAAAATTTATCCAAAGGACACTGGGAAGCAACTAACTATAAAAATTTAGTCAAAAGAGTGACATAGGACTTGCATTTTAAAAGGACCATTCTGACTATAAGAGTGGCTAAGATTGGTAGCAGGGAAACTAGTTAGGAAGCTGTTGGAATGAACCAAGTGAAATATATGGGGTGGGTGGCAGGTCAAGGTGGTAATGATGGAGGTAATGAGAAGTGGTTGAATTCTAGACCAGCCATTTTACTAGTATTACCACCTTGCTCAATCCATAGAGGCTCAATTCTAAACCTCTGAAACGGAAACCTTAAAATGCATACTATTTTTCAATGTTAACTTAAGTAGAATATAGATGGAGAGAAGTTGACAGGTTCTGTTTTAGAAGCTGAATTCAAAGCACTTATGTGTAATATGTGTTGTGATGTGAGAGGAAAAAAAAGTTAAGAGCTTCACACATGCCCTATGACCCAGCCACCAACCCAAATAAACATTATCTCAGATTATGCTATGTATTCCAAGGGTATTCAATCTTTTGGCTTTCCTGGGTCACATTGGAAGAGGAATTTCTTGGGTCAGACATAAAATATACTAATAATGATAGATAATGAGCTAAAAAAAAATTGCAAAAAAAAAAAGCTTCATAATGTTTTAAGAAAGTTTATGTATTTGTATTGGGCTACATTCAAAGCTGTACTGGGCTGCAGGTTAAACAAGTTTGTGCTATGCTTTCTGTGTTTTCGTGGCTTTGGAACGCTGTTCCTGATACCTGGATCAATTCTTCTCTAACTTTCTGCCTGGTTAATACCTACTGATCCTTCAAGTTGTAATTAAAATGTCACTTGGTCTCTAAAACTTCCCCAATCTAAATTAGATACTCCTCTTTGACCTTCTAAAGACTGTGCATGTGCTTCTCTGAAAGCAATTACCATCCTGAATTACAATTGTTGATTTACATTCTAGACTCCCTTAACAGCCCAACTGGGAGTGTGTGGTAGTGATCAAGGCATGTGTCTTTCTTGTCTGTACCTTTATTTCCTTACATTTTTCCTCTAATATGGTAAAACTAGAGTTGTGATAATTCACTGGTACCCTCTTATCCAAGAGGCTCATGATTTTGTTGTGTTTTGGTTAGTATTACTTGTTCAGTAATAAATTACATAATTGAATGACTGTATGTTTCAAAGTAAAAATTACAGTGGATAAAGTAAAACAAGCAAGAAAGACTTTGTTCAAGATTACTGCTAAAGGAGAAAGAGCCCAGAACAGGTTGAGTTCAACTTAAACAAAATAGAAGGTTGGAGAGTTTTTAAAAGCAGAGATGGGAATAGTTGACTGTTGGTGTTACTAACTAACTTTATCCAAAAGAAAAGTAAATTTTCTACTATCTTCAGGAAGGATGTGGTTTTACAACTTGTATACATGACCCAACAGAAGTTAGGCTCTTACCCTCCTATAGATACTGGAGATATGGAGCTCTATCTTCCTTAATTATTTTATTTCAAAGGATGGGTATGAGGTTCTTCAGAAAGACATCACTAGGTTGCAACACAGATAAGAAGCTTTCAAGAAGATTTAAGCCTAAAAGGGAAAGAGGAAGAACTTGCATCACAAAGTTCTTTTAGGTAAAATCTATAAGGAAAGAGAAGTCAGGGCCTACAGTCAAGAACAAGTCCTTTTGACTTTTAGTCAAGCAACTTTAGTCCAGGGAACCTCAGGCTGTCTTGGTCATCTAACATGTTTAAGATTATTTACTTTGTTATTCATTCTATCAAACCACAAAGATTGTAAAGATGTAATATTATCACTTTGTTAACATGCAGTTGCAAATACATATGCTTTATATCCATTTGTCAGATGTCAGGAGATATAATACACCAGCCATTCACTTTTTCAGTGTGTGTTATCGATTTCTGAGTACAGCTGATAGGGATATGATGGCTTTATAGTCTATGAACTGAGCAGACAGTTTGATTGAAAATTCTCAAAACTATGTATACTTGGTAGATTTGTTTACAATGTTTCTAATACCAAGGTAGCACAAAGCTGAGACTGAAGATGGCCTCTGTGACTGCTGGGAGTTGTGGCAAACCCAATGTAAATTTCACATATTTCAAGATGTCCAGGAAAAAAAGATAACCATTGGATTCAAAGGTTTTTATTTTGTTGGCAAGGCCTTTTGCAAAAATTTTGTTTAAATAAGGTTTTAGGATCAGTTTCATTAAATTTTCAAAAAGTAAAATTTCACTCAAAAATCAGCACACCTACCTGTGATGTTAATAAATAGACTATTATTTATTATGGTGGTGTACTTCATTTTACATTACAGTATTTGTGTAAGAGTGGTTGGAAAATGGTATATATTTGTTTTGAATATGAAAAATGTGACATAGTGAAAGCATATTTGTTGAATTCCCTTAGTGAAAGTATATTTGTTGAATTCCCTTATCTTTCATTGTCATAATTATTTGTTGGAGACTCAGTACTTGGCAGACTCATTCTAAGAACATTTTCATCTCATTACCAAAGCATTGCTGTATCATCATTTTGATAGTGGAGGGCCAGATTGTGTGACCGATGGGTGGTCAAGGACTGTAGCACCCGGGCTGTCAAGCATGGTTTCTCATCTCATTTCACAAGAAAGAGTGTTTGAATGAGGGATGCACATTGGATCTCTGGTCCTTCAGCCAATTTTTTTTTTTAATTAATTTTATTGTTTGAGAGAAGGTAAGAGAGAGTGAAAGAGAGAGAAAGAGATGGGGGGGTGGAGGGTGGGGGGACCCAGAGCAGTCTCCATAGTTGTACATCATTAGCTATGACATAGTTTCATTCCACACAGGTGGATGTGGGTCCACACAGGGCAAGAACTGAACTGGGGACCTCCCACATGAGAGGCTATAACCTTCGCCACCATCTCAGTGGTTACCAGTTGCACTGCAGTTCAGCAGATGGGTTTGCATGGGCTGGTTCCTGAAATTGGACCCCAGACCTTCTGACTGCGAGGCAAGCACTCAACCGCTGAGCTCTCTCGGCATCCCCAGTCCTCTAGTAAATTTAATAAACTCTTCAGACTTTGTCTACCCAGAGAAGCCCCAGACACCAAAAAAAGCAAAAACTGGAGTTAAGGAAAACATGAAAATTCATGTCCACTTTTTTGGATGGACTCACATGCTTCCCTGGTAACTCCCTCCGTATGGAGAAAAATTGGTATTTTTAATAACGTTGTTTTTGAAAGCAGATATCTAAATGCTTGCAGGAAGGTCTTTACTAAAGCCTTGTCACTCTGTGTGGTCCTCAGACTATCAGCACTGATGGCACCTGGGAGTTTTAGAAATAGAGACTGGTTCCTCACCCTGTCCTACTAAATCAGAAACCCAAGATGTTTTTATGCACATAAAACACTGCACAGAACCACTGCACTCTGAAACAGGCTTCTTTGCCTTCCTTATTAGTAAAACATATAACATACAAATCATTAAAAATAGCAATAAAACAACAACAATGGTGCATCAGGATTTTACTTAGCTTTGAGTAACAGAAAAGCTGGTAAACAGATGTTTAAACAAATACGAGGTTGTGGAAACAAAAACCACCCAAATGAGAACAAACAGGCTATTAATTCAGAATTTTCTACAGCAAAAGAGTCAGGCACCATCATTTGCATTTGGCAGAGACCCAAAGGCAATTAGAGAAGTAGGAAACCTCTACAGTAGAAAAATGACAAGGTTTCTTGTGTGCTCTGATTGGAGGTTGTTGGTATGGGGAAACTAGAGACAGCTACCGTAACTAGAAGTAGGGCATCTCATGTGATTGGTTTGGATTGAAATATTGGTTTTCTCTGATTGGTCTTGACTTGGAAGGGGAAGAGGGAGAAAAAATAATTGTTAGTCACCCTCAGCAAAATCCTAACCATTCTAGGTCCATTGTTGCAGATTTGGGTTTGGCTTCCTGGGCTTTGCATGTGGATCAGAGTTTTCTTGTCATATATGGTCTGACCTTGTCTATATATCCCCCTTTTAACAGTTAATATTTCTCACACAACAAAAAGTCCAGTGTGGGCATTCAGGGATCCTATAGTCACACAAAGAACGTCATCGAAGAACCTGGCTCTTTCTGTTCTCTTTACCATTCCTTAAAGATTTATTTTTTTTTGGTTTTTTTTGGTTTTTTTTTTTGACAGAGAGAGAGAGAGAGAGAGAGGGAGAGAGAGAGAGAAACAGAGAGAAGGGGGAGGGCCCTGAGCAGTCTCCATAGTTGACAGCATTAGTTTTCCATATAGTTTCACTCCACAGGTGGGCACGGGGCTGTGCAGGGCAGGAATTGGGCCGGGAGCCTCCCGCATAGGCCCCAGCAAGAACTGAACTGAGGGCACACCCCAGTTCAGCGTATGGGTCCGCCTGGGCCAGAGCCAGGATTTGATCCTCGGTCTTCGGGGCTGCAAAGCGAGCGTTTAACTCATTGAACCATCCCAGCTTTGCCTGCCATTCTTAAGTATGTGGTTTTGGAGTGGTAAAATGTTGCCACATCCACAGGTATCACACCTAATTCTGGGCAGGGGTACTCATCAAAAGGTTAAATATCACGCTACCTAAGCCTTTCTCGTTGCAAGAATTAGTCTTTTGCTTTGGGGAGGAAAGCGCCCCCCAGGAATTTCTGCATTCTTGTCATTGGCCAGAACTTGGTCTCCTGGTCATTTTAAGCTGCTAGAAAGCTTAGAATTCTAGTATTCTGCACTCAAGCTGGTTTTTGGGGAAGAAAATAATACTTGAGTATTTGAGCCAAATACTTTTTTCACACATATATAGAACTCTCTTAAAAGAAACTAACCAAATACTCAAAAGTGCCCCAAATCACCTATAATTATAGAATAAAATACCCCCAGCTTTCATAATACCTGAAGGTATAGTTGTATCACTCATAGAACTGATAAATATTTTTCTGTCCACATGATTATTTCATGGATGAACCATGTGTCATGATGTATATCAGGTGTATTTCTTCACATGACTGTACATATAAACACATTCATATCCTTAAATCTGTATTCCCAAAACAATCTCATCAGATATGTACTGTAATGACTTCATTTTACAGATGATGAAGTAGAAGGTAGTCAGGCAAGTTGCCCAAGGTCACAAAGTTAAAAAGTTATGTCAGGATTTAAACTTGCTTGGTTTGGTTCCAGAGCCTGTGTTCTTAATTACTCTGTCATGCTGCCTTTCATTACATACACCAGTTGCTTAAATGATTAATTCAATTCAATGGAAGTAAATAAGTGCTAGTACGAAAAAGTGTAGATAGCCATGAGAGTATACAATAGAGGGACACAACCTAAGTTATGGTAGGTGGGGAAAGATTCAGAAAGCTACAATTAGCTGACAATTCAAAGATGAGTTGGAACAAGGCAAATGAAGAACAAAAAGAATTCCAGGTGAAGGAAACATAAGAGTCAATATGTGTGGTGGTAACCTAGGGTTACCAAGGAGGTGG
Source organism: Craseonycteris thonglongyai (assembly GCA_004027555.1). Lineage (NCBI taxonomy): Eukaryota > Metazoa > Chordata > Mammalia > Chiroptera > Craseonycteridae > Craseonycteris > Craseonycteris thonglongyai. The sequence continues at coordinate 2,265 of PVKE010034063.1, read as the reverse complement.
CCCAGACTGATCTGCATGGCTTCAGGAGGCACACGATGAGGACATGGTGTGACTCTAGTGTCTTGCAGATGTTGGATATAAGCTTCCTTACACAGGAAAGTCAGATTAGAGAGAAGGAATCCAAGAACTACTATCTGAGGCTTCCCAACATTTAAAGGTTGAAAAAAGGAATGAAAACTGATAGAGAAGACTGAAAAAGAATAGACAGTGAGATAAAAATAAAGACAAGCTAGTCTAGAGAGGCAGAGACAGCTTCTTTCCTCCAAATCAGTTTAGCTTTCTTTTTCATAGTGGCAGAACCTCAATTTTCACCAAATCCATGGTTGCCAAGAATAAATGCTCTATTTCTCAGCTCCCCTAGTAGGAGTATGTAGTGCATTGAATAAAGTCCCCTCAAAAATTCATATTTGGCATGAGAGGAGAACGCCGATAACTGCCTGGGAAGGGCCTTGTGAACAGAGGGGAATCCACCGGGGAAACCCTGAGAAGAAACCTCAACTAAGAGAACCACACAACACAGAACAACACACAAAGGTTAGAGAAAAAAGGGGAGAGCGGGAGAGGGAAAGGGAAGCAGCGGTTCAGAGACAGAGAATCGGAGCACGGCCCGGGGCTGGCAAAAACAAAGGGGGATTGGGGGACTATGGTTAAAGTGGAGCTGGATCGAGGGCAGGCTAGAAGCCGAGACCTAGGGAGCATGGAATCCCCACAAGACTGTGGACAATTTAACATCCGAACTCAAGGGACAGCACACAGTGCCCTAATCAGATCACAGAGCCTAAAGTGGAACAGGGACTGTGGAGCAGGGCGGCGGCACTTCCCAGCGGGCGGGGTGAGAGCAGGGCACCAGCCCGCAGCAGCTCACCACCCTTGATTTACGGAGGAGATTGACTGTGAGGGAGCGCCTTCTGAGGACAGGGCTCTTGGAGTGAGGGCTGGGACTTGAGTGGGCATAGCTGCATTGGACGTGCTTAGAGTGAATCCGGTGGTCTCAACAGAGCTGGGAGCATAGAGCAGTGGCCTCCCGAGCTACTGCCTGTGTGCACAGGGCTTTTGGCGCCCCGCCCACCGGGCCACTGCGGCACCGCTGCTTGCTTGCCAATTGTGCAATTGTGCTTTTGGTGCCCCGCTCATCAGGCTGCTGCAGCACCACTGCCAGCGCGAAACTGATGCTTGCGTGCCTAATGTGCAATTGTGCTTTTGGTGCCCCGTTCATCAGGCCGCTGCAGCACCACTGCCAGCACGCAAGTGCGCAACTGGGCTTTTGGCGCCCCACCCACTGGGCCGCTGCGCATCGATGGGTGTACACACCTGGGCTTTCGTTGCCCCGCCCATTGGGCTGCTGCGGCACCGCTGCCTGCTCACCAGCGCGCTACCGGGCTTTTGGCACCCTGCCCAACAGGTCACTGCAGCACCGCTGCCTGCGCGCAAGACCGGCTTTCGGCACCCTGCCCACCGGGCTGCTGTGGCACTGCTGCCTGCTCGCAAGTGCACAACCGGGCTTTTGGCGTCCCGCCAACTGGGCCTCTGGGGTGTTGCAGCCCACATGCGCAACTGGGCTGCCGACCAGGTCGCCGCGGTGTCATTGCCTGCGTGCGAGACTGTGCAGGCGACCCGGGCCTCTGCCAAGCCACAGCCCATCCAAGTGCTGCCCTGTGAGCATGGCTTACAGATACGATTGAAGGAGGGTCAGCCAGGAAGAGGAGAGAAAGACCAGAGCTCCTGCGCCCCGCCTGCACTGAACCACCAGCCCCCCTGCTAAAAGAGGAATGTGCTATTGTGTCGCAGGCCCACCCTACCTCCTACTCACATGCCCTCACCCCTGGCCACACCTTTACTACCCTGCTATTTAACAGCTAAGACAGCAACCTGAAGTGCCCCAGGACACACAAGCTGTCTGCTTCCCCCAACCCTCTCCCAAAATCTCCTTCTCCCATAACTGAGCCCAAAAGAAAAAATAAAGTGAAGCCCATCTGATAGGCAACCCCCCAGAGAGAAAACAGACTCATGCGTAAAGCAAAAAGAACCACATCAAACACAATGCACACCTCAGAATCCAAAGCCCCAATCAGGGGCAGTCTTTAGTAAAGGACCTTGCACACTTGGAATCAAATCTAAGTGAAACAGAATTCAGGGCTGCATTAATCAAGACACTCAGAGAGCTCACTCAATGCTGGCAAAGTACCCAGACACAGTTAAATGACCTCAACAAGAAATTTTCTGAGCAAAATGAGTACTTTACCAACAAAATTGAGAAGCTAGAGC
>PVKE010034062.1:0-17582 GCA_004027555.1 Craseonycteris thonglongyai | reverse complement strand
CTCGCTTTGAGGCCACGAGGACCAAGGATCGAATCCCGGCTCCGGCCCAGGCAGGACCCACATGCTGAACTGGGGAGTTCCCACAGTTCGGTTCTCTAGCTGTCTCTGTCTCTGTCTCTCTCTCTATCTGTCAAAAGTAAAATAGAAATAAATATGCACTGAAGATAAAACAATTACTCTCTATAAATATAAAAAGATATAAAAAAAAAATAAAAAAAATAAAAAAATAAAATAAAAATAAATAAATAAATAAATAAAGAGAAAAAATGAAGACAATTTTACTACTTGGAAGAATAAGTGAATAAAATAATTTTGTGGTTAAGTATTTTGAAATTTTTTTCCAAGAAAACTGCAACTGATTTGCACAGGTTCATCCTATCCTTAATCTAACTACCTATCTTCCACTATTAAATGGGTGTTAGTTTAAGTATATAATTAAAAACACAGCAGAAACAAAACAATTAGGACTCAGGAAGACAATGAATCTTAACATTTTATTTTTAAGCAGCAAATTAAAGAACAAAAATTTGTCGAAAAATACAATAATGAATACCTTGTTTCCCAAGGCCGGGCAGTAAAGGCATAGGGCTTAGAGGTCAGGGCACCCACAGGACATATATCAATGATATTCCCAGACAGTTCTGACATGAACATCTTTTCAATGTATGTGCCAACTTGCATATCATTTCCTCTGCCTGTTGTTCCCAAATCATCAACTCCTGCGATCTCACTTGCGAACCTGCAAGATAAAAATGTACCATCAAATGGTCAAATAAAGCAATATTATCTCCTTTCCGACTCATGATCACAAAGACATGATTTTCAAAGCACTAAAAAAGACATGAGTATATCGTAAATGGAGAGCATAGTTTCTGAATAAAAAATAATTCAATAAAGGCTTGCATTTAATTTGAGATGTAATACATACACAGAAAACTGCATAAATCGTATATATAGCTCAGCAAGTTATCACAGAGTTAATGATTATACATTTTGATTTTTAAATCCAACTGACATTTGATATTAACTGAACATGACCAACTTATGTATTTTATTGGCTTATGTAAAAAACGTTAAAAACACTACCCTCTCTTTCCAACAAATAAAGGTTGTCATCATTTCCAGTGTTATTCCACCAAATTCTGTGAATACTACATAAGTATACAAATGATATTCCTAAGAAAGAGGGGAAAAATAATTACCTGATGCAGCGAGTACATTGTATACATCTAGTCATGATGGTCTTTACCAATGGCCCAATGTTCTTATCCTCCACAGCACGTTTCCCCTCTAAAAATCGGCTCCTATCACTTCCAAACATCATGGACTGGTCCTTAAAAGATTACAAGAGAGTTAATCTAGTGCTGCTAACAAAATTAAAACTTTAAACCAAAAAGATGAAATAAGACTACATACCTGCAGATCACATTCACCTCCCTGGTCACAAATAGGGCAGTCCAATGGGTGATTTGCTAGTAAGAACTCCATCACACCTTCTCTGTATGGAAAATTGTAATATATAATATGGTTCACACATATGCTATTTAAATAATCTTCACAGACGTATGCTGCCATGCAGTTAGTGTTAATTTTAGTTATATTACCAGAAATACCAATGTAACTACCATTTGAGTAGTAGACATACAATCTAAAAAAAATGTGTACAGGAGCCTAGAATAAAATATTAGAGAACCTAGGAAATTATAACTTTTTTTTTTTTTAAGAGTTATTTTTATTGTTTTTGACAGAGAGAGAGATACAGAGACAGAGACAGAGAGAAGAAGGGCCCAGAACAGTCTCCATAGTTGCACATCATCTGTTTTTCCACATAGTTTCATTCCACAGGTGGGAGTGGGGCTGCACAGGGCAGGAACTGGGCCGGGGTCTTCACCCCGGTGAGAACTGAACTGGGGACACTCCCCAGTTCAGCATATGGGTCCACATGGGCCGGGGCTGGGATTCGATCCTTGGTCCCCAGGGCTGTAAAGTGAGCGCTTAACCCAATGAGCCATCCCGGCTTCCCCAAAATTATGACTTTTAATAATACAAAATCACAAATGTTGTCGAATGGTCCTCAGGAAATACTCATTAATGTAAAGCAAAAGCAAACATATTCAGTGCCAGGACCGTAGAGTAATATATAATATCATTGTAATAATCTAAGTTCAATAAGCCCCAGACTCACTAATTATTACAAACTAACTGAGCAAGTTACTAAACAAGGGTTTTAAATGCTGATCCCAATCTAGGCTTAAAACCTGCCTTCATCTCCTCTATTGCTCCTAGATGCCAAGTAGGTCAACTTCTTCAGAGTTTAATACTCATCCATAGGAATTTCTCATCTATAAAAAGGTCTAAATACTGAAATGTATAATTTCCTGCTGTAAAAAAATGTTACTAAGCCAAGTAACAATACAATACCTGGCTTTCTTAGATTTCTCTGAGTTTGTTAGGATATTCCAACCTTTCATTACTGGCATTGCACAGGCAGCTACAACCTAGAATTTCAATGAAAAAAAAAATCTGTAATTCTTTGCATTTATTTGTAATTATAAGAAACCTGATATAGAAAAACATTAAATTATACATGACTGCACTTTTTAGTTTTCATATTCATAATATGATAATCTGGCACAATTTAGAATTCTCTTAGAAACAAGTAAGATATCCTACTTCTTAATTTTTTATAAGAGGCTCTACAAAAGAACATCAAGTAATTGTGTTTTGATTAGTAGGTACTACTGAATAAAAATGGCATAAGCCAAAATGAAATTAACCTAAATGGCAAACCACACTCTTTACTGCAACTTTCCTCTAGTGAAAATGGCACACCATGAGGACTTCTAATGTGTTCCTTGACAACCCCACACCCCGTGTGTCACATAGACATTTGAAAATGCTGACAGCTGTAAAAAGTCACGTTTAATTTCTAAATCTGTTACAATTGGATAGTACTTGTGTTTACAAAGCACTTTCATCAATGTGTTTTCAGTTTTGAAATGAAAGAATCAATGACACAAAAAATAAACTTATAGACAGAAGTAAACAGGGCTAGGCTCTCCAGTATAATATTGATTCTAAATTAAGTTTGCTGCAAGATTTAAAGTTTACTGCCTTCTACATCATGGTGTTGAATTTTAGGTATCAAGTACCTTAGGAGCTTTCTCAATTTCAACAAGGCACATCCTGCAGTTTCCAGCAACAGACAACCTCTCGTGGTAACAGAATCGAGGAATCTGCATGCCAACCTTTTCACAAGCCTACAAGACAAAGTAAAAAACTTCTGCATTAGAATAACCTGACCTCATCCTTGTCTAAAACACACACACAAAATGAGACTACCACCCGCCACCTATCTTATTAATCCTATTTATAAATATCTGTATCTTCATTCTTTATCATTGAAGAGTTTCCTCCTTTGCTCTTGATTCCAACCCATTTGCTCTGAAGCTGCTGCCTCTTTAAAAATCCTTAGCATGCCTACACCTTACAAGGAAGAAATGGGATGAGTATCCGCAGGCTTTGTTAAAGGCCCCATTTCCACTCTGAAACACAAAGACTCTTCCTTCAAACTCTATCCCAGTGGTTTCACATCTGCCTTCCTCTTTACCTAGTTCTCCTGCTTTGGATTAGAGGCTCCATTTCACACTGTCTAGCTAACTATGACCTGGTTCTATCTTTGGCTTCATAGACTCGTACTCACACTGTGGCTCTTTCCAGTTCCCATTTGCATAGTAAGGGGGATCAGTCTTGCTCTACCAATTATTATTCCTCCTTCACTAAGCCTATAAACGTATTCAACTTTCCTCTAGAGTTAGTTCTTCCATATTTAAGTACCGTAGTTAAAACATTGGTCATTGACGAAATTGCTTTTAGAGTGAGGGTTAACAAAAATGTATTCAGTCTTCTTATATGCTACATGCAGCGGGCATAATAGTGAGCAACAAAAGATTTGTATGTGTATGCGCCATAGAGTTAAAATTCAACCTATTTCTGTCCTCTACTATACATCCCTCATATAAGCTAACAGAGCCAGAAACCACAAAAATCCCTCTGCCCTTCATTATTCCTAAATGCCTATCTATATCTCTTGTTTTCATTCTCACTGCCACCATCCATTTTAGGCCTTTTTATTTCCTGCTCCACTAATGCAAGATACTCTTTCCATATTTCTCATTCCAGTCTTATTATCCTCTAAACCAGGGGTGGCGATCCTATGGCACGCGTGCCCAAAGTGGCACGCAGAGCAATTATTTCGGCACACGGACTTATTGTTTTTTGTTATAAAAACATCCTATGCCTCTTATAGACATAAAAATAATTGATACCTCTATCTCACTCGATGGGTTGGCATGCGAGTCGAGTGAGTATACTCTTATTTCATAAACTTTGGCACTCAATCGCCAAGAGGTTCGCCACCCCTGCTCTAAACTATCACCCCATACTGTCACTGTCATACTGCTTAACAGCCAGGAAAACCCTTAATTGCTCCAAACTACAAGCTCTTTATTTAGCATGGTATATCTTCTTTCATGACTGGACCTTCCCTACCAGAATAACTTTATTTCTTGTTATAGCATCTTCTACATATACCTTATAGTCCATCAATACCAAACTATTTGAAGCTTTCTTGCCTACATATAAATACCTACTCATCCTTTAAAATCTCTTCAGGGATCACATGGGACACCCTAACATCTCTCTCTACCACCTCCCATACCTGCCAAGATACTATACACTATACCTTGAACATACTTGTATCATATGATGCAGTTATTGTTCACATGTCTATGCCTGGCAGATAGTCTAAAAACAGGCTAAAATGAATAAAGAGCATTTAACTCTGCAGTAACTTGCAAACAGAATGAAGTATCAATTTCCTCATGACCAACTTTGTTAGTTCTGGAGGAATCTGGAGATATTAAATATTTAAGGCATGAATTTAAGAACACACTACCTGTCATTTACCTGCTTTATAGGATATATTCTTAGAAATATTACTGAAAATAGATAGGTTACATGAAAATGAAAAGCATGAAGAAAGCTCACAACAAACAAAGATTACTTTTCTCTCAAACTTACCTATATTAACTAATAATTTATTATTGATAACTTCAAATTTCTTAATGAGTACGTTAAGAAGGCAGAAGTGAAACAAAAGAACTGCCATAGTTTACTAATAAACAGAATAGATAAAAAAACAGCTAACTTTGAAATGCCAAGATTTCAAATCAAACTTATTTCATATAATTTTACTACCTATAGGTCTATGATGAGCATTTATTAAGGAATCTTGAAAATTTTAGAGATAAACAGTATTTAAAACAAAATCAGAACATATACAAAATAAAGAATTAGAATGCATGCCTACTTGGAGGACTGTAGTTCCTGGTTCCACCATGACAGATTGACCATCAACAAATACTTCAATCAAGTTGCTTGCTGCTGTGGCAGTTGTTCGACCTGACCATCAAAAATATTGAAGTGAAAAATAAATTACCAGAGTTGAATTTACTATAGAAGAGGATATGGATTAATTAACCTATAAGCCTCAAATTTTTCCTCATTTTATATTATTTCCCTAGACTCAAACTTTTAAAATACTGAATTTGGGGAAGCTGGGATGGCTCAGCAGGTTGAGAGCTCACTTTGCAGCCCTGGAGACCAGGGATCGAATCCCTGCTCCGGCCCAGGCGGACCCATATGCTGAACTGGGGTGTGCCCCCAGTTCAGTTCTCACCGGGGAGAGACCCCGGCCCAGTTCCTGCCCTGTGCAGCCCTACGTCCATCTGTGGAGTGAAACTATAGGGAAAAACGAATACTGTCAACTATGGAGACTGCTCTGGGCCCTCCCCCTTCTTTCTGTCTCTGTCAAAAATACTCTGTCAAAAACCAATAAAAATAAATCTTAAAAAAAAAATTACTAAAATACTGAATTAGAAAAATGCATTTTCAGTCTTGATTACCAAACAGAATATACTTGTCAACTTTTAAAAGCAGTTTAAATTTAAACTTTGAATAGCAATGAAAATATGTTCATAGGAAGACCACTTTTCAAAAGCAGAATGACTGCTTTTTCTATTTTGGCACTGATGCACAATTCCTATTTCTATTCCATGATAATTTCTATAAACTAAGGTAGTTATATTTTGAAAATTATTCTATTTGACTTGGGTAATTTGTTTCTATTGTTATTTAAAACAAATTAAGAGTTTAGGGTCTTCGTGCAGAACCATATGCTGAACTGGGAGCTCCCCCAGTTCAGTTCTCTCTCTGTCTCTGTCTCTGTCTCTGTCTCTGTATCTCTCTCTCTTTGTCAAAAAACAATAAAAATAAATAAATAAATATTAAGAAAATTAAAAATAAAAAAAAGAGTTTAGGGTCTTTCAAGAAACATTCCATAGACATATAAATTTACAAAGAAAGTCTAGTACACACAAATGCAAATTAAAAAAATACTCACCACATCTTGTTGGAGACTTAGAAAGGCCTACTAAGGCCCTTCTTACAGGTATCCTTAACATATTGCTAAGAATAAAAAACGAAGAGTTATATTATCATAGGAAGAAAACCCTATTTACAAACTTTTTGCTAATATTTTAGTTTCAAAATACTCCATGTACATTATTCCATTGAACATTCACAAGTCCTGGTATTTTCGCTCAAATTCTTCAGAAGAGAATACATAGTCTCAGAGAGATTAGTAACTTGTACTATGTCAAGGAGCGAAGGTGGACCAGCTAGTACATAAACATGGGCCTTCTAATTCTATAGAAAAGGCAGTTTTGTTTTAAACTATAAATAAGTGATACTTAAAACACTATAGTAAAATAAACGTCAAGAACTAGTCCACTTATTGACATGTAAAATAAAGCCTACCTTCTGTCTTCATTTATTTTTTGTTTGTTTGAGAGCAGGTGTGTGAGAGAAAGAAGGGGGGCGGGGGCAGAGCAGTCCCCACAGCTGCATACCACTAGCTGTGACATAGTTTCACTCCACACAGGTAGATGTGGGGCCACATGGGGCAGGAACCAAATCAGTGGCCTCCCACATGGGAGGCAAGAACCCTCACTGCCATCCCAGCGACTACCAGTTGCACTGCAGTCCAGCGCATGGGTCTGCACGGGCTGGGCCTAGTACTGGATCTCTGGACCTCGCAGTTGCTAGGCAAGCGCTCAACCAGTTGAGCTGTCCTGGCATCCCATTTTCATTTCTTAACAATATGCCTTTTAACATTCTATGTTTTGAGCGTTTATCTACTAAATGCTCCTGAGGTATCCTGAGCTCTCTCTCACAAGCTCTAACCCTTTGAAGTGTCTGGAGTGCCGTTTTCTGTGCTGAATAATGCTGATCTTACAGATTTGCAATTATCTATTTATATGCCTATTTTACTTCCACTGTATTATGAACTTCTTGAGTCTATCTTCAGTGCCTACCCCAGAGAACACAGTAAGCTCTAAAACAGTGGCTCTCAGGGGAAAGCCGGGACGGCTCAGCGGGTTGAGCGCTCACTTTGAGGCCACGAGGACCGAGGATCGAATCCCGGCTCCGGCCCAGGCAGGACCCACATGCTGAACTGGGGAGTTCCCACAGTTCGGTTCTCTAGCTGTCTCTGTCTCTCTCTCTATCTGTCAAAAGTAAAATAGAAATAAATATGCACTGAAGATAAAACAATTACTCTCTATAAATATAAAAAGATAAAAAAAAAAAAAATTAAAACAGTGGCTCTCAATCAGAGACAATTTCGCTTCCTAGGAAACATTTGCCAATGTCTGCACACAGCATTTCTTGTCACGACCAGGAGAAAGCTACTGGAATCTAATGGGTACAGACCAGGGTGCTGCTGAACATCCTGTAATACAATGTATAGGACAGTCCCCCAAAATAAAGAATTAGGGGAAGCCGGATGGCTCAGTGGGTTAAGAGCTCACTTTGCAGCCCCAGGGACCGAGGATCGAATCCCGGCCCCGGCCCGTGCAGACCCATATGCTGAACTGGGGAGTGCCCCCAGTTCAGTTCTCACCGGGGCGAGACCCCAGCCCAGTTCCTGCCCTGTGCAGCCCCAAGCCCACCTGTGGAATGAAACTATGTGGGAAAACTGATGATGTGCAACTATGGAGACTGTTCTGGGCCCTCCCCCTTCTCTCTGCCTCTGTATCTCTCTTTCTCTCTCTCTCTCTCTGTCAAAAACAATAAAAATAAATCTTCAAAAAAAATAAAAAATAAATAAAGAATTATCTAAAGTGTCAATGGTGCTGGAAATTGAGAAGCCTGTTCTAAAAGGTTTGCTGAATAATTACTGAAATACATGGGAGTGGATTATAAAAATAACACTGATTAAAGATATACATAAGCAAACAAAGAAAAATTATCTAAAATTTTAGTTTTTTGTTTATTCATTTGATCATAAAGGCTAAGCTTCTAAATTATAATTTTTCATTTGGAACCTTAAAAATTGCAAATTATATGATCAGAATGTTTCAATATAAAGAATTTCAAAGAGAGGAAAAATAATACATACACATAAGTTTTAAGCATCATGTTTTACATACCTATTATAGATGATGTGTAATAGAAGTTTCATTAATTCAGATTTCAATAATTCATAAAATTCATTAATTCTGTGATACTGAATTTGTAGCCATCAGGCCTGTCACCTACTAGTGATTTTTGATAAAGAGTTTCTGCTTCTTTATCTATAAAGCAAGATGAAAAAATACTTCCTAGGCTATGTGTTATTATTAGGAGTTCAAAAAATGTCAGTTAAAGCTTAAGTGAATTTAGGCTACACAGTTTTAGCCACTTAAGATCCGTTTTTAAATGTTCTTCCTTTTTACTTCTTCTCATTACTATCAGCACATAGCATGTATCTTCATTATTCCACCTAGGAAACTATAGGTTACTATAATTTTAGTACTTACTAAACTATGCTTCTGGACAAGGAATAATGCACTTTGCTCATTTCCCTTCTCAAGATCTAGCACCAATGCCCTTAGGTAAACTAATCATCAATTTGTCTTATACCCACTTTACAGAATGAGTCCCTTAGGGGAAGCTGGGATGGCTCAGTGGGTTAAGCACTTGCTTTGCAACCCTGGAGACCAGGGATCAAATCCCGGCTCCGGCCCATGCGTACCCATATGCTGAACTGGGGTGTGCCCCCAGTTCAGTTCTTGCCAGGGCCTATGTGAGAGCCCCGGGCCCAGTACCTGCCCTGTGCAGCCCTGCACCCACCTGTGGAGTGAAACCATATGGAAAAACCGATACTGTCAACTATGGAGACTGCTCTGGGCCCTCCCCTTCTCTCTGTCTGTCAAAAACCAATAAAAATAAATCTTTAAAAAAAAAAGAATGAGTCCCTTAAGTCCTATTAAAATCTATTGAGGGGAGCCGGGATGGCTCAGTGGGTTGAGTGCTCACTTTGCAGCGCCGGGGACCTGGGATCGAATCCCGGCCCCGGCCCGTGCGGAACCATATGCTGAACTGGGAGCTCCCTCAGTTCAGTTCTCTCTCTGTCTCTGTATCTCTCTCTCTCTCTCTCTGTCAAAAAAAATAAAAATAAAAAAATATATATAAAAAAAAAATCTATTGATATGAAAGTAAAACTGAATTTACTGAATTAGATTAATGACAGATTCAAAATCAACAACCAATATTTCACACAACAATGTAAAAACTTTAAAACAATTATTTTGTTTGTCTTAATACAATTTAAAGTAGTGCCTACTTTAGCTAGGAAATAAACCAGAACTAGGCTGTCTGTTGAAAATCCAGCATCAGGTGCAGCCCCACAGGTACAAGACTCCGAATGGCAATTAGCAAAGCAGATCTTTTTTTTTAAGATTTATTTTTATTGTTTTTGACAGAGACAGAGAAAGAGACAGAGAGAAGGGGGAAGGCCCAGAACAGTGTCCATAGTTGCACATCATTGGTTTTTCCACATAGTTTCATTCCACAGGTGGGTGCAGGGCTGCACAGGGCAGGAACTGGGCCAGGGTCTCACCCCAGTGAAAACCGAAATAGGAGCACTCCCCAGTTCAGCAGATGGGTCCACACGGGCCAGGGCCAAATTCGATCCTCGGTCCCTGGGGCTACAAAGTGAGTGCTTAACCCACTGAGCCATCCCGGCTTCCCCGCAAAGTAGATCTTTAAAGGAGTTTCCGTAACTGATTTGTGGGCATTTTTGGAGCATATGTTTTAATAAGATGAACACAAGATTTCAGGCAAACAACAAGCAAGAAATTTCCTTTTATCTTGGAAGTTTATTACAAATCCATTAAATATTCTACAATATATGGAATTAGGGAGCAAGATCAAGAAAAATAGTTGAACAGCGAAAGTTAGGAATTTGGCCATTGATCAAGATTTACCATGTTTCGGGGCAAGCCAGAATGGCTCAACGGGTTAGGCCAGGGGTGGCGAACCTATGGCACGCGTGCCCAAAGTGGCACGCGGAGCAATTATTTTGGCACGTGGAATTATTGTTTTTTGCTATAAAAACATCCTATGCCGCTCTTATAGACATAAAAATAATCGATACCTCTATCTTACTTGATGGGTTGGCATGCAAGTCGAGCGAGTATACTCTTATTTCATAAACTCTGGCACTCAATCGGCAAAAGGTTCGCCACCCCTGGTTAGGTGATTGCCTTCCAGGCCCAGGGTCCGAGGATCAAGTCCCAGCTTCAGCCCGTGGAGACCCACATGCTGAACTGGGGAGTGCTTCCCACATGGGGAGCCCCCAATTAGGTTCTCCCAAGTGGGAGCTTCCCATGCAGGAGGTCCCCTGCCCGGTTCCCACACAGGGTCCCTCCCACAACCTGTGTGGAATGAAACTATGTCCCAAACTAATGACATACAACTATAGAGACTGCTTGGGGCCCTCCCCCTTCTCTCTGTCTGTCACTGTCTCTCTGTCAAAACAATAAAAATAAATCTTTAAAAAAAACAAAAAGATTTACCATATTTCTTAGTACCAAGCAAGACTGAAATTCCAAAGTTGACATGGATGGATTCTGGAATATCCATCAATATTCTTCAATGTAAAAATCAGGGCAAAATTTGCTCTTTGGACTAACTGTGAAGAAATTGATGTAAAGTATGTTTATTGTTAAAGTTTTGTTTATACTACTCAAAATAAAGTTCTAAAAGAACAAACAAAAAATCCAACATCAAGTGGAATACTGCATAGCCCCAACATAAGAAATACAGATTTGAAAAATTTGGTATGCACATCACATATATTTAACTACCATGTAGGAGCCATACTTTTTGGTACAGGGACATTAAATAGTCCATGTCCCTGTACCCTGCATCCATTCACTTCTATCCCTCTTAGGTACTCTATTCCAAGCCCCCATCATCTCTTGCCTGGACTATTACACTAGTCCCCTAACAGGTCTCTGGCTTTCACAATGTTCCCAAGCCTCTCCCTTCTTTCTACCAGGTGCGGGCACAGACTGAAATTCAAATCTTTTGGACCCCTCCCCATCCTTCCAATTTTGGCTTAAAAATTCATTCCTCAGGAAGACATTCCTTGAGTAGTCTACCTAAAATTTCCTAACTACTTCCCATTCACATCCATTTAATTCTTGCTCATGGACTCATTTCTAGCTTATAGTAGACGTTCAACAATTCTGTGTTAAATGAATTCTATCTCCAATTTCTGAAGGTAACTTCCACTTTCCTGGAATTAAACAGTGCAAGTCTTCTGGCAGCCTTATAACAACCCTGCTTAATGATGCACACAAAAGAACATCCTGCAAAAACAAACAAACAAACAAAAACCTTGTTTATTCATCAGAAGCAGGTTAGGTTACATTTTCTATAACCTCAATTCCTTCTGGGGCAGAGTTGTGTCTGATTCACGATCTCACAGTACTGTACATGCACTGGATCCCAATAACTTTTTAAATGATGTAGGCCGACATTAGGCTAACTTTTTCAATGTCTTTTCTTTTCGTTTCCCCGCCAGTGAAAAGAATAAAACGTGCTACCCAACGCAGTCAATGGTCAAAACTAAGAGACAAAAATACAATCACAGGCATAGGCAGTTGCTAAGGCAATAGCGGCCAATGATGCACTCACGTACCAGGGATGTGCTAAATTTGGGGGAAAATGTTCAATCTTTAGGCCTAAGACACTTGACACGTCCTCTCCCTGGAAACAAAACGACCTCCTCTCCAGAAAGGGGAATGTCCTGCATGTCCCTTGCAGAGAGAAGGTCACCCACAAGCCTGCATTGGGGTCAGCGCTCCCCAGGGACTTCAGGGCCTCCTCCTACTTTCTGTTCCTGCAGACCAGAGACCATGGCTAACTGGCCTCACCTGCCAGCTCCGGGGGGTTCCTGGGGAGGCGGGGTGGGAAGTGGCGCCCAGTCAAGGACAAGAGGCGAATGAGTCTCCTGGGCCAAAGTAAACAGTCTTGTCAATAAGTAAACTCCTGGGGCCGAGGCACCTCAGCCTTCTCACCCAAACACGACCTCACCTTTTCCCTCGAGCCGCCGAGGCTGCTCTGCAGAAAAGTATTCACCACACCGACCCCCTTAGAGGCCGGTTTGCTTATGCAATATGGCGGTCTGGGCTACCTCCGTCAGCCCCGCCTGGTGAACGGGAAGCCAGGAGGGACCAGCAACCTCAGTTTCGACCCTTTCGCGCTCGGGTTGAGTTCGGCAATTTCCGTCAGTTTGACAGAAGGCGAGGCGGAAAATGTAGCAGCGGGAAGGAGGCGGGGATTAGTGGGGGTGGGAGGGCCACGACCCGCAGTTCCGCCGGAAGTGGCTGGGAAGGTAAGGCCGATCCTCTTCGGTTATCTCCGGTAATCTTCGGGAACCGTGGCAGTACTAATTTAAGAAATGACCTTTTATTAATTTATTTCTGAACACAGAGAAAAGCCCATGGGTAATTTGTAAGCTGTTTCATCCAGATGTCCAATTTTTACTTTGAGGAATGACAGTAACTACTTTGACCTTTAACCTCTTGCCGGGTGCAGCGTAGGGAAACGCCTCCGACTGTCTATATAAGGAGTTTTCCGGCCTTTTGCGGCCTTTTCTCCCCTCAGCGCTAGCGGCCGGCTCTCTGAGCTCTTGTTTCCTCCGCTGTCACCCACCTTCCGGATCAGCAGACGTCATGGGCTTTGGAGACCTGAAAAGCTCCGCCGGCCTCCAGGTGCTTAACGACTACCTGGCGGACAAGAGCTACATCGAGGGGTGAGCGCAGGGTCGTGGGCTGGGGCCGGGCCGGTGCGTCCGAGACCACGTGGCGCGACCTCCCCCCCGACGCTGGAGAGGAAGCCAGGCCCCAGGAGTCTCCTGGAGAAGGGAGCTGCGAGGAAAGACGGAACAAAAATGTGCTTTCTTCCTCCTCACTCGATTCAACCAGGTTTTTCTGCGTCTTTGCTCACTTGATGAATGTAACAGTCTTTTGAGTTCTAAGATTCTAAGAGGCAGGTATTCCTCGAGATAGAACACAACAGATGGTCCCTTATCTTGAGGTTCTATAGGGGAAGGAAAAAAAAAAAAAAAAAGGAAAGCAACTTAGGTAACCCAGCAACAAATGAGTGAGATCTCACCAATTTGACAGACATCGTGTTTGTCATTGATTTGATAGTGCTTGTAGCTTTTCTTTTAAAGGTGTGTGTAATTTTTTTGTGTCATCGGCAGGTATGTACCATCCCAAGCAGATGTGGCAGTATTTGAAGCAATCTCCAGCCCACCACCTGCCGACTTGTATCATGCCCTACGTTGGTATAATCACATCAAGTCTTACGAAAAGGAAAAGACCAGGTAAAACTATCTTTGCAGTTCCCTGATGAATAGAATGCTTTCTAGGTTTTAAGTCAGGATTTCCACTTGACAGAATTGAACCTAGGCTACACTTGGCTTTATTGGGATATTGGGAGCTAAATTTCTTCTTGACTTTAGAAGGCCAAAAGACTGAAGTCCTCCGTTTTTTCACAGAACAGGTAGAACATGGACAACAGCAATTCAACTTTTCCCCCCTCTGCTCTGCCAGTGTGCCTCCACTCTGACCTGGGGGCCCCCCTCTGGGGTGAGAGGGTGGCTCATTCATTCAGTTTTTGGCCATTCTTCTGAAACTGCCAACAAGGGTAGAAGTTTGGGGAAATGGACTCCAGTTCCCTAAGAATGGAATTGAGCATACTTAATGAAATCTAATATTGATTCTGAAAGAATAAATCATAGTGAGTATTGCATACAGTGTCTCACATACTACTAATGTTTGTTGAGTGAGGAATTAAACGTATAAAAGTACTTACCTGGGAATGATACGGTGGTCTGTCAATAGTGATGAAAATAAGTTCTGTATTGTCTGAAAAAGGGCATTGTACCAGCCTAATAATTTAAAATTTTTTCCAGCCTCCCTGGAGTCAAGAAGGCTTTGGGCAAGTATGGCCCTGCAAATGTGGAAGACACCACAGGAAGTGGAGCTACAGATACTAAAGATGATGATGATGACATTGATCTCTTTGGATCTGATGATGAGGAGGTATGGCATAAGTTGATATAAATGTATCACTGTACTTAAGTACAAATTCTATGATCAAATTACCTGGATTTGAATCCTGGCTTCATTACCTGTTTTTTCAAAATTCTCACTGGTTACATGATGAATAAAATCAAATCACCATCTTTCGACTGAGCTCGTGATGGATTTGCTTTTTCCTGATAAGACTAGTTCTTTGTTGTGATGAGCCATTATCTTTAAGGTGAGGAACAACCAGATTTGTGAAATGTATTAAACTTTTTCTTTATAGGAAAGCGAAGAAGCAAAGAGGCTAAGAGAAGAGCGCCTTGCACAATATGAATCAAAGAAAGCCAAAAGTAAGTCATTTTATGATTTGTGTTTTGTTTTTATTCATTTCATAATACGAGATTTTTTTTTCAAAGATTGATCACCAAAGTGATTTTCTTCATTCACTGCTAGGTCAGGATTTCAAAACCCTCAGTAGAAGTTGTTCATAAAACTTCCACAGCTACTGGTCTGCAGCTGTTCTTACTGGTGGCAGTTGTGGCATTCCTCTGTGGGAAAGAAAACTTACACAAACACCTCTTTCGTAGCAAAATGGAAAGTGGACGTATGTGTAACAAACAAGATGCATTCTGTAGTTTTGTGTAGCTAAGGAAATAATCCATTTTGAAACAATATTAACTGCCTTAAACTAGGGTAAAAAATAATGTTGAGTTTTTGGATAATGCTGTTGCTTGTGTTTTTTTGTTTTTTTTTAGAACCTGCACTCGTTGCCAAGTCGTCCATCTTACTAGATGTGAAACCTTGGGATGACGAGACAGATATGGCAAAATTAGAGGAGTGTGTCAGGAGCATTCAAGCAGATGGCTTGGTCTGGGGCTCTTGTGAGTTTAGTCTTTGCTTTTTGAAATTGGCACCTGGATTTGCAAAGTTTCAACCTTTGCCAATCAGTAGGGTTTTTCTAACTTAAGTTTTTTCTTAATGCTCATTTCAGCTAAACTGGTTCCAGTGGGATACGGAATTAAAAAACTTCAAATACAGTGTGTAGTAGAAGATGATAAAGTTGGAACAGATATGCTGGAGGAGCAGATCACTGCTTTTGAGGACTATGTGCAGTCCATGGATGTGGCTGCTTTCAACAAGATCTAAAATTATGGATCATCATCCTTAAATAAAAGCTTGAAAGACTGCCTTTGGCTCCTGATTCTTTAATAGGAGAGTAGTACAGGTACCCCTTGAAAGACATGGGAGGCTAGGGGTTTATCCTACTGCACGTAGCCAAAAATCCACACTTAATTTGATTTCCTAAACAATTCCTATGTATCCATGGGGGGTTGGTCCCAGGACTATCCATGGATGCTCAAGTTACTTACCGTAGGTAAAATGGCATAAGACAATGCATGCACTGATCCCTCCACACAGGTGTAAAATCTTAGGGATACAGAGGGCCGGCTATCTTTTTAAACCTGTGTATAAGTGGACCCACACAGTTCAAACCCATGCTCAAGGGTCAACTATTTTCCTTCCATTTTGAGAAATTTATTAAATATATAATCCATAACAAATTATGGTCAGCATTCCTGTTGACACGTTTATCCCCAAAATAGAGGAAACTGCCTGTTACAAAAACAGTGTGATTCCAGGATAGCTCAATAGTTTGAGCGCTTGTCTTAATCACTAGGTCTAGGGATCAAATCTCTGCCCCAGCCAGTACAAACCCATACGCTGAACTGCAGCATAACTGATTACCCCACCTGAATGGTGGTAAAGGTTCTCACCCACATGGGAGGTCCCACATCCACCTGTGTGGAATGAAATTGTCACAACTAATGATATACAACTATGGAGACTGCTCTGGGCCCTACTGCCTTCTCAAAAATATATACAGTGTTCCCTTGCCACTTCGCGCTTCATGTTTTGCGGCTTCAGTGCTTTGCGGGTTTTTCCAAAATATTCATCAAAAAAAAAAAAAAAAATACAACCATGTCGGCAGCCACATGGCGGAAAGGAGCGTTGTTTCATGTTGATGCGCGAGAGAGAAGGATCCCTGCATGTCAAAGAGATGAGTTGACTCAGAGTCCATCCCATGGGCTCTCATAAAGGCGCATGATTGGTTTCCAGTACGACATCGACCAATGAGAGTACGAGTGGGTTTATCCCTGTGAGTTGATTGCGCATCATCGCAGCCTCACCTCGCATCTTCTCTTGTTGTATCTCGCCAGTCTTGTCCAAGATGTTGACTGTCTCGCATACTGTATTTTAGTGTTGTGTTGGCGATAACTTGTTTTGTTTAAGCGATCACTTTTTTTATTAAGCCCTTATAATGCCACCTAAGCGCTGTGCCCCTACGAAAGCTTCCTCCGGGGCGCCCAAGAGGAAGATGATGACCATCAGCGAAAAAGTGAAACTTTTAGATATGGTCAAAGAGGGCAGAAGTTATGCATCTGTGGCACGCCATTATGGGGTGAATGAATCTACAGTGCAGTACATCAAGAAAGAGGAAGCAAACATCCGCAAAACTGCTTCAATAACCTTCAATAAAGAAGCGAAACGTGTGGTAACTCCACGTCATAACAGAATTGCGAAAATGGAAGCTGCACTGGCATTGTGGATTGCTGATCGCAGGAAAAAGACAGTGAGTTTGGACACTAATATGATCAGGACAAAGGCCAAAGCTCTCGACGACCAAATCTTGCCCAATGACGACAATGAAGAGGCTGAAGAAGGTGCTGACGAACCTCAAGCCAGTACTAGCGCTGCCAGGAGTGATTCGCCTCCTCGAGGACGAGGCTTTTCAGCCAGCAAAGGCTGGTTCGAAAAATTTCAAAAAAGATACGGCCTCAGAAACGTGCTTCTGTATGGTGAAGCTTCCTCTGCTGACAACGATGCTGCTTGTTGTTATGTGGAGGAAAAGTTTCCTAACCTCATCAGTGAGGGAGGCTACCCCTCCCTCACTGAAAACGAAGAGGAAGACGAAGAAGAAACTGAAAAGCGTGGCCTTACCCTGGAGAATCTGCAACAATTGTGCAACATGGCAAGAGCGATGCAACAATTTGCACAAGACATTGACGACAATATGGTTCGAGCTGTCGAGTT
>PVKE010034061.1:0-17585 GCA_004027555.1 Craseonycteris thonglongyai | reverse complement strand
CTACTTTGAATTAATAAATATTGTTAATAATTATCCATGTTCTTTTAATTCCCCTGGATGTGAGTTTTTTGGCCCTTTAAATAATTATTGTTGTTGTTTTTTACGTAGGTAGATAAGCCGTATATCTATATTTCAGTACGAGGTGTACTCAGCGAGCTATTGATAGATTAGCAAAAAGTAAGTCATATTATTCTTTCATAATAAATTTTCCTGGCCCTAAAAAAAACGCAAAAGTGAAATATTGCAATCAAATTATCAGCCATACTGTGCATTTTTATAACAACTTTTTCATATTTACGAACAAATAGTACAACAACTTACACTGCAGTTGATAAAAAAATTAAATTGCATTTTAAGTTAGTAAAAATCTATCTTGAAAAAGTGTCAGAAAATCGAATTTTTTAGGTATCGCATGTACGGAATGCTGCTTTCAAAAGTTGGGTCTGGAAATTTATTTTCTTCATGAGCCTATATCTCAAAAACTTAATAAGTGATTTAAAAAATAAAAAATAGTTTTGAACATATATTTTACTTATCTACCCATACCTCGCTGGAATGCACCTTATACTGAAACATAGTGTATAAACATAGTATGCATTTCACACCCCTTCTTTCCCCTTAGACTACGCCTATGACAAGTCGATCGTGACACACTTTTAAGATAAAAAGTAGATCTTATATACAGAAAAGTTGACCACCCCTGCCCAACAGCACCTAGCACTGAGCCTTGCACATTAGTACAATAGTAAACACATCTGTTAATGAATTAATGAATATAGTATGATACAACTATACACAACTCCTTAAAATAGGTATGCCTAAATTAAAAATTTTTTTTTCATTTTACTCTAACGTTTCTCTTTAAAGACAAAGAGTAAGAACATTCACTACATAGGGAAATACAGAGATTACATTTCATAATTTTTTCTTTGATTGCAGATTAACTATTCTATATGGTGCTGACAATCTCAAAGATGAATGGTGATTGTCAAAAATGAAAGTAATCTGGAACTCAGATATCAATCTATGCATTCAACTATTTAAAATTAAAATTTTGGCTGGGGAAGCCGGGATGGCTCTGTGGGTTGGGCGTTCACTCTGCAGCGCCGGGGACAGGGGATCGAATCCTGGCCCCGGCCGCAGCCGCGGCCCGTGCAGGAACCATATGCTGAACTGGGCGCTCCCCCAATTCAGTTCTCTCTCTGTCTCTGTATCTCTTTCTCTCCCTGTCAAAAATAAATAAATAAATAAATAAATAAAAATATATTAAAATTAAAATTTTGGGATGAGAGTGGAAAAATCAGCAAATGATATAGACTTCTGTATGACATTCTACAATTTTTCTAAGTCTCATAATCCAGAAAATTAATAAAATAATTGTTTAAGTTTATGTCTCCTTGAAAGGAAACTACAGGTTCTAAAATGATGATTCTCAAACAATAATGGATAGATGAATTACTTGGGGACCTTGTTAAAATGTGGATTCTAGTTTAGTATACCTGGTATAATGCCCGAGATTCCTCAAACACACATGCAACACTGATGCTGCTACCTACAAACCAAAGTTTGAACAACAAAAATTGAAGATTTTGAGCTTTTTCACATTGCTTGAGATAATGAATAAATAAAATTGTTTTGAAACACAAAAAGAGATATTATAATAAAAACTGTAATTTTATCATCCATTTGATCCACAGGGCAAAATTTTAGCCCTTTCCATATCTGTCATTAACTGTAAAAAAAATAAAATAAAATAAATTGTGCTATAAAAACAGAGAGTATAACAGATAAGTAAAGACAAGTAACAACTAACTGTGACTGGCAGACTTTTTTTTTAGCTTTCAATAACAAGCCTGGCAAAAAACAGTTATAATTGAAAAAGATTACTCAAATGTTAGTTTTTAACAAAAAGCAGAACAAAGCATGGAGAGGTTGAATATTTAAAATCATGATTAATATTAGAAGGCAAACAAAAAAGTGGAAAAATATTTGCAATATATATGATGGACAATAGGTTAGTCTTCTTAATATTAATATATAACAAAGTCTTAGATATAGAGGCCCATTTTCTATATGGGTGAATGATTTAAATCTATCATCCAGAGAATAAGTTTATACATATATTTTAAAAATATAACCATACTAGTAATCAAGAAATTATAAAATTTAAATATGATGTTATTTTTCAACTGTTTAATTGTGAGAGTAAAAATGTTCATTTCTCCTATTATCAAATATAAAGTAAAATGTATACTCTTATACAATATACTTTGGTAATGTTTTAAAACCATTCAGTAATCTGTATCAAGGACCTTAAAATACTCATACATTGGTCATGCACTTAGGAGGATTCTGGGATAGCTCAG
This sequence comes from Craseonycteris thonglongyai, assembly GCA_004027555.1. Classification (NCBI taxonomy): domain Eukaryota; kingdom Metazoa; phylum Chordata; class Mammalia; order Chiroptera; family Craseonycteridae; genus Craseonycteris; species Craseonycteris thonglongyai. The sequence goes on along the minus strand of PVKE010034061.1, from coordinate 15,219 downwards.
CAGGTTGAGTGCTTGCCTTGCAACCATGCCAAGGTTCGAATCCTGATCCTGGTCCATGCAAACCCATATACTGAAGTACAGCGCAACTGATAACCACTGCGATGGCATCAAAAGTTCTCACCTCCCATGAAGGAGTTTCCAGGTTCAGTTCCTGCCCTGTGTGACTCCACATCCACCTGTGTGGAATAAAACAATGTCACAAATAATCATGTAAAACTGTGGAGACTGCTCTGGGCCCTTCCCCCTTCTCTCTCTTTTACAGCTTCACTCAAACAATAAAATAAATGCTTAAAATTTTTTAAATATTAATTGATGTTTGTTTATGAGCATAAGATATTTGTCTTTCAAAAGTAGACTTTTTTTTCTTCTTAGTCCTGTCTAGATGTAAAGAGACTAATCCTTAGCCTTAGTATTTGATGTATTGTTCTACATTCATGCTCTCTTTGATTGTACTGAATGCATAATAACATGCCCAAAGACTAATTTCTTGAAGAGGGCCATAAGATCAGGTGATTAGCATGTATTTCCTTATATTCTCTTGGTCCAACATTTTGCTTTGGCAACTGCTGCAGCAACCAGCTTCACGTCAATGTAACTTGACAACACCTTGCCTCCTCCCCACTCTGTGTCTTCTTTTCTGACCTGGAGCTTTTTCTACCACCACTGTGTAGAATGATGCCTGCACGAACCCAGTTAGTCTGTCCGATGCCTGTATAAGCCAGGGTATGTGAGAGAGTTAACTTCCCATGGGATAACACTAGGTCAATGGGTAACAAAAGTACAAAATTTCCACCAAAGCTGATTATTTACCCATTTCAATTGTGTAATTTCCAATCTCCTAGCAGCACAAGCCAATGCTAATCCTAACACATAGAAATGTCCCTAATGGAGTCCTGCCATTCACTTTATGGCAGGTTGCTTACATTGGACCACCTAGAGGGGTAGCAAATTCCTCTTGCCAGAATTGAAATCATCTCTAGATATAATGTTTTCATTTGATGATGAATCATCTCTGGAATTTGCCTTTTCTGCTTGCAGTTCATCTGCCAGAAGCCCAACTCAAAAGGTTACATGGTTCCTGATTTACTTATGTAGGATCCTCCATAATATAACCTCAGACAAAGCAGCCTATTTTAAGAGAGAAGGTAAGATCCAAGCTCTTGACTATGGGATTCTCTAGTCCTATCATAATAATGTGCCATCTTGGAAACAGCTAGCCCAATACAATTTTGAAATACCTATTAAAATGTCTAAAGCACCAGTTTAGGGCACCTTCTTATATGAGATATATGCATTGAACTAACGCCTGATATACAGTGCTATGGTCCCAATACCTAGACTACCTGCATCTAAGAAAACAAGGAATAGAAGTAAAACTGGCTCACTGAATAGCCACACACAGTGACAATTTTTCAGAATGTCTACTTCCTGACTCTACAAATTGAGGTGCTGGATTAGAAGACATAGTGCCAAATCAGATTGGGGAAAGGAGTTAACAAGGGGAAACATCTCCCTGTGTACACAGTAAGAGCTCCATTAAAGCAGAAGCTGAACATAGTTCTCGTATACCAGTGGAACAGCACCCCACAGTGTTACTATATTGTTGGATGTGATTCTAAATGTCATATTGAGGGATACTACAACACAACGTGGGGGAACAGGAGTATATGAGGGCTGTCCAAAAAGTATCCAGCCATGCCCTGTGAAAAATAGAGGCATTTGTGGCTATTTTTGTTTTTTGGGTTTTTTTCCAGACAGCCCTCTTATATAGGATCAAGGGTTTCACTGGAGCATTTCTTGCTGTGTCAGGCCTACTGATGAGACTGATGCACAATTGTCATGAGCCCAAACTGGCAGCTTTAAAACAACTGAGGGCTCCAAACTCATATGAAACAAACAATCTAGACTGAAGTTCTAGCCAATGATGAGAAAACTATAAAACGGATGATGGAGGAAAAGAGAAGAAAAGTGACTCTTACACCTTTTGACTAGTTACTGCATTGAGGACAGAACATTGTTTCTTTAACCTTTGCATATAAAGTCATTGTGTGTATCCTAAAAATGTTTGAAAAATAGATGTAATAAAAAGTGGCCAGGGGAAAGCTGGGATGGCTCAGCAGGTTAAGCGCTCACTTTGCAGCCCCAGAGACCAGGGATCGAATCCCGGCTCCGGCCTATGCGGACCCATATGCTGAACTGGGGTGTGTCCCCAGTTCAGTTCTTGCCAGGGCCTATGTGGGAGCCCCCAGCCCAGTTCCTTCTCTGCGCAGCCTAGCACCCACCTGTGTAGTGAAACTATATGGAAAACTAATGTTGTCAACTATGGAGACTGCTCGGAAACCTCTCCCTTCTCTCTGTCTCTATCTGTGTCTCTGTCAAAAAACAATAAAAATAAATCTTTAAATAAAAAAAAGAAAGTGGCCAGCCAATGCAACATTCATATACATATATAGTTATGGTGAGTGATAATTATTAAATAGTTATACATAAAATAATTTAGGTAACAAAAGGCAAAGAATACTCATACCGATTAATGAATAGGAAAAAGATATTAAAAATAGATTTTAACTTATGTTAATTTACTGCATGATGAAGACATTTCATGTAATTGAGAAAATGATAGATTTTTCCATAAATATTGTTAAGATAACTAAAGAGGATCTCTCCCTCCTGCCTTTGTATATATTTTTAAATGCTAAATGGGTCAAAAATATATATAAATGTAGGTCATAAAATGAAACTTATGTAAAACTAAAAAAATAATAATTTATCAACTCACCTACACAAAAACAAAATATAACTATAGTGTATAAATAAAAAATACAGGGGAAAGCCGGGACGGCTCAGCGGGTTGAGCGCTCGCTTTGAGGCCATGAGGACCGAGGATCGAATCCCGGCTCCGGCCCAGGCAGGACCCACATGCTGAACTGGGGAGTTCCCACAGTTCGGTTCTCTAACTGTCTCTGTCTCTGTCTCTCTCTCTATCTGTCAAAAAGTAAAATAAAAAAAAATAAATATGCACTGAAGACAAAAAGATAATTTCTCTCTATAAATGTGAAAAGATAAAAAAAAAAAAAAAAAAAAAAAAAAAAAAAAAAAAAAAAAAAAAAAAAAAAAAAAAAAAAAAATACAGTAAGGATAAAAGTCAAAATTTTAAGACAAAAATTATGATTATAGAAATAATTGACTTTAAAAGAGCTTATGAAATTAACAGAAAACAAAATGACACAATTAAAATAAGGAAGGATATACATTTACACAATGGAATACTACTCAGCGATAAGAAATGATGAAATACAGTCATTTGTGACAACATGGATGGACCTAGAGACCATCTTATTAAGTGAAATAAGTCAGACTGAAAGAATCAGGAAACATGACCTCACTTATAGTTGGAATATAAAACTGAAAGTAACAGAGACACAGAGACCTATGGACACACTCAATAGCTGGGTAATTGCCTGAGGGAAGGGGAAGAGGGGGGAAGGAGATAGGGAGGGGAGGTGGGAGAGGGCACCAGCATTATGGACACACTCAATAGTTTGGTGGTTACCTGGAGAGGGGGAAGGAGGGGGGAGGGAGAGTTGGGGGAGGGAGGTGGGAGTGGGCACCGGATATATGGTGATGGAAGAGGAGCTGATTCTGGGGTGTGGGCACATAATGCGACACATGGGTGATGTGATGTGGACTTGTACATCTGGAAACTATCTAACTGTTACCAATTAATGTCACCCCATTAAATTTAACAATAAAAATAAATAAATAAATAAGGAAGGATATTAACCAATCATTCATCAAAAAAATATTTATATATATAAATTTCCTTTAATATGAAAGTATTTTTATCCCCCCAAATAAATCATAGTACATCTATACAATGGTAGCTCTATGTATACTATGAAAACATTTAGAATATATATAGTTAAATTTTAAAAAACCAAGTTTACAAATAAAGTATTGTCATACCTTGGTACTCAGCTGCTTTGAAACATCCAATTTGGTACTTGATGCATTTTGATTTTGACACAAAATTTTTGTCCCGGTACTTGTCATTTGTTCAGTACTCTTTGTGCCTCCTGGAACCAATTAACAAGTACTTAGAAATACCATTGCATTATTCCTTATGGAAAAGATTTGTATGGTACTCATCTCATCATTTTTGGTATTCTCTTCACTCCTCATGGAACCAATTAATGATAAGTATGTAGGTACCACTGTATTTATAATATATAGATAAAAAATGAATATATGTGTGTGTAGTACCTATATATATATATATATATATATATATATATATATATATATATATATATATATATATATATATATACATACACTTGCATATGCCCAGATTATCTAAAACGATATACAAATAATCTATAATCATGCTGTCTCTAGGTAGGGGGTGAAATAAAGACTAAGAATAAATTATTACTTTTAAATATAAATCTTTTCATATTTTCTGAATTTTGTAACATATGCATTCATTGATTTTTAAAAATGTTTTATGTAATTTTATCATAATATTATTTGTGATGAACTTAGAAATAACAAGAATACATAGAGATACTACTATCAAGTATAGAATTAAAAAAAAATTGCGTAGTATCTACTAAATAGTTAATTCAATATGTTTGTGGTGACATTAGTTACTACCTACCAGCTGGTGTTCAGCTATGATCAGCAAATTAGTAGATCTCATTCCTGATGCAGTTTCTATTTTCTGCCTAATGGTGTATTAACTTAGCTAGCATTGGCTGTCCTGATTAGAATCAATTAGCACATCAGAACACTGTTTATTGAGCTTGGCAAATGTTTGCCTTAATTCTTTTGCTTTCTTATCTTTAAAAGACTCAAAGAAATGATGTGCTAAGAAGGCCTAATAAGAAAAGAAAATTAAATAATTTTGTTCAGAGCAGAAACATTCCTATCCCCAATCTCTTGATTTTCTGAAGACTAGGGAACTTATATATATATATATATATATATATATATATATATATATATAACTTCTTAGGTAAGATACAGATAAAATAATTGTGTGCTTATATTTAATTTATTAAAATTTACTTAATAAAACATACTTATATGTATAATTTATATCTTTATATATAAATATGTATTCTAGATTATTGATGCTGATAAATTAGTGAAATTATTTTAACTAAGAAAAAACATAATTGGGAATATAGATTATACTAACAGGCACATCAATTTTGGTTAACTAAGAATCTGACCCTCAATTTATAATTAATTAAACACTGTATTGTATGCATTAAGGCAGGATGTTGGCAGACTAGTCCTTAAAAGTAGTTTGATACTCTGGAGTTCCTCCATTTCATACTTCTTCTAACCTTTACTCTAAAATTTTCAACGAATTGCATTCCTGGGCTCACCTATTCTTTGGCTGATGATCGGATCTGGTCCAAGACAGGAACTGGCCAAGAGATGAGAGAAATAAAGGAAATAAAGTCCAGAACATTGATTTCCCTGATCCCTTCCATTTAGGGATACTGTTCAATTATACCAGCACTTTTTTTTTACTGTCTAACTTCTGTCAGGAAGCTTTATTTCCATGGCTATTTCTCCAATCAAGTTCTAACACCACCATGACATTCAAGATGGTAGGAAGTAGACTGAACATATGCACCAAAATTTGTGACTGCTATTCAAAACTGATATTGTAGTTTATCAGTTTAAAACAGATACTGCATAAATTTTATAAAAATAAATATTAATTAACACACTGCTATATTGAGAGAAAGAGATGGGATAAAATGTCCTTGTATCAGAATAGCATTGAACAAAGTTTTCTACTACTGCTAGTCCCACACTAACGTCGTCACTGAAAAGCAGTTGTGTAAGCAAGTGGTCATAACTGAGAACACAGGATCAACATGTGACGAAGAATCAACAATCTCCTCAGAAAGACAAGAAAAGAAGCCAAAAAATTCATGAATCACAGAATCTATACCCAATAACAGAGATAATATGAGAATATAAAAAGGAGTTGAAATAAGTAAAATTACTATGTCAATAAGAGAAATACGTCTGTGACACAAAATAGTTATAAAACAAAATAGTTATAAAACAAAATTTTACAGTTGTGGAAAAAGAACATAATGATCACAGAAAAACCAATTTTCTTAAAGTGAATAAAAAAGAAACATTATAGTTCAGATTAAATAAAGTGAACTTGGCTAAAAAACAAAATAGTAGTTCTTATATATAAAATGTATGTGTTTACCCTAGAAATAATTGCTCAATATTTGCTAATTCAATGCTTATAGAAACTTTATAGAAATATAAATAGCGTGAATAATAAGAATACCTCTAGAGATTACTAAAGGTAAATTATGCAGCATGGAGAATAATTCCAGAATTTCAAAATTTTACTTAAAAGAAAATTTGAATAAAGAAATAAAAACAGTAAAAGAAATCCAGTATTTGCAGAAATAATGAGGAACAGTTTCTCAGAATTATAGAAATATATGTGTGATTCCACTTAATGCAAAAGTTCACTTAATGTAAATCAAAATTAAAACAACTAAACAATCAAAGAACAAATAAAACTTTTCATCTGAACACAATGTGGAGTGGCTTCTACATGCTAAGAACAAAGAGAAAATTCTAAAACCATCAGTGAGAAAAACAACACGATAAAGTGAAAAAAAGTCAGATTTCATTACTATTTTATTAGGTTCATTAGATTATGTGACATCAATAGAGCACACTTTCAAAATACTGAGGGCAGGTTTTGCTTTTTCAATTGCACACTAACTTGTATCCAGCCTTCCCACTAAGGAAACTAAGTATTATAATATGGACAAAATTAAGAATAGAAATAAAAATTATTTGTTTGAAGATATGCAGTAAGGTATTAAGCAGCAGTCTTAGAGAGTTCAAACTTTTCACATTCTAAAGAAAGAAGTGTTCCTCAAATTGTTCCTGAGCACGTCTAAGCCTTTAGAGTATCCTGTCTGTTAAGCATGCCAGATAGTTCATGTTAACAGAGTTATTTTTGGTAGGGAACTTGGACTATACTGTACTATTTTGACTTTTGGAGTTGCCTGAAAATAAGTAACTAAAGTCAGCCACATGGGCAATCAGTTATGCTTACTTGATTGACCCCCAATTAAAACTTCTACACCAAAGCTCAAGTGAGATTCCCTCCTTGGCAGGACTTCATACATTTCGTCACATATTGCTAGAAAATTAAGTGTTGTTCAATGATTCCAGGGCACAGAACAACTAAAAGATTGTTCCTAATCTCTCTTTGACTGCTCTTTTTGCCTTTTGTCTTTTGCTGAATTTAATGTGTATCCATTTGGTGTAATAAAACATAACCATGAGCATAACAACTTTTTTGAATTCTCTGAGCATCAAACTTTAATGTGGTCTTGGGGACTCCCAATACAGAAGGCATCAAAGATTTAAAGAAATAAAGACAAACAAAATAGAAAATGTTGAAGGAGGTGATGTATAAGTGAGAATTTGATGTATTCTACAGGTTGTATAACCAATTAGTGGTTAGAATGACCAACTAATTAATATTGGTTCTGGCTCTCTACATGGCCGAATTTATAAAGTAGAAATAGAATATATATATTTATATATATATACACACACACACACACACACACACATATATACACACACATACATACACACACATACACATACACACATACACTTATATATATACATATACATACATACATACATTGGACTCTCAGTTAACTGGCACACATGGGGATTGGTACACGCTTGATAAATGTCGTTTCTAAGATTTATTTATTTATTTGTTTGTTTTTTATTTATTTATTTTTATTGCTCTTGACAGAGAGACAGAGGGAGATACAGAAACAGAGAGAAGGGGGAGGGCCCAGAACAGTCTCCATAGTTGCACTTCATTGGTTTTTCTACATAGTTTCATTTTACAGGTGAGCACAGGATGGCACAGGGCAGGAACTGGGCTGGAACTGGGCCAGGGTCTCACCCTGATGAAACTGAACTGGGGTCACTCCCCAGTTCAGCATATGGGTCTGCATGGGCTGGGGCCAGGATTCGATCCTCAGTCCCCAGGGCTGCAAAGTGAGAGCTTAACCCACTGAGCCATCCCGGTTTCCCCAAGTTTCTGGTTGCTTGAGAATTATGATATTATTAAATAAACCTAATACTATATCTCACACTATAACGTATCATAATATCATAAACTCAGTATTAAATAAACCTAATACTACATCTCACACTATAACGTATCATATTATCATAAACTCAGTATTGCCTTGACAGTAATAATAAAATACAGTAATTAAAAGCTCATCAAGACAAATAAAGGCAAACTTAACATGATATAACAGTTTTATTATAAAATAATTATGTGTGAATGCAGTGTGCAGTTTTAATTAAGTGACAGTCAATTAACTTTTCAACTTAATAAACTTCACTGGTGCAATTTTTTTTAACTTCAAATAACTTAGAAAAAGCACATGTATACACATTTAAAACTGCCCAGAGCAGTCACTATAGTTGTACATTACTTTTTGACATAGTTTTGTTCCATAGGTGGGCACAGGGCCCCACAGGGCATGAACTGGGCTGGGGGCCTCCTACATGGGAGGCATGCCTGGGGTAGTAGTTGAACTGATGGCCTCCCACATAGGAAGCCCGCCCCAGCAAGAACTGAACCAGGGGCACATCCCACCCAGCTCAGCACACAAGTCCTCATAGACCTCTGGACTCTGGGGCTGCAAGACAAGTGCTCAACCCATTGAGCCATTCCCTGGTCACAACTTTCTTCAACATTTCTGCATTAATTTATGTCTCACAGAATCCGAACCACAACTGATAGTGTCTTTCAAATTTTTTTTTTCTGAAAGTCCAGAATTGTCCCATCAAAATTAGTCATCTTTTGAGTCAAGTCATGCCTATAAAACATTTTTACATTCTGTATCACTCTCTGATTTATTGACTGGATCAGACTTGTGACGTTAGATGAAAGATAGCATACAAAAATGTTGCTGTTAACAAGCTCTTCCGCAGGAGGAAGTGTGCAACCATTATCCATAAGCGACAGAACTTTACTATTCTCTTGTATTTTTTTCTTTCATAAATTTTCTTTAACACTAGGAACAAATAATGAAACCACTTGGTAAAAACTTCTTGGTCTATCCAACTGTTACCTTGTGCATGATAATTTACAGAAATGTAACTTAGTTATGCCTTTAAAGCATCTTGGTTTAGCAAATTTGCCAACTACGTGCAACTTTACCATATGATTTCCCAATGTATTTGCATGAACAAGCACAATTATATGCTCTTTATTTAGTTTTTTTATTTAGCTTCTCATTACCACCAGCCAAAATAGAATTAGGCAGACACTTGCACTTTAACTCAATCTTATCTGTATTATAAATCAAGCAATTTTCTGTAACCAGTTCACTAAATATGTCATGAAATGAAACTACAGCCTCAAATTCAGTCAATTTCTGTTCACCTGACTAGTCCAGCTTACAGATGCCATAACAAAACTTGAATTACGCGCAAGCAAGCCACTTGAACATGAACTCTGACTTTCAATGCTCATTTTTCTCATGAAATTTTGTTTTTTCTGTAACATGAGTCCAGAAATAAAACCACCCTCAAATCTTTTCAGTGAAAACCACTTGTACAGGGACTGGTCAAGCACTTTCGTTTTGGGTGTATGAAGAATATGATGCTTTTCTACACTTTTGTTACTCACCAACTTAATATAAAGCTCTTTTACCTTCAGCAATTGAGCCTTGATGTCGATTGTTGATGATCCAACATTAAATTTCTCCATGAGGACTACACAACTCTCACCTTTCTCAAGCCTCTTGCATATTTCCATCTTCTGCTTGAGGGTAAGCGCTACGTGTTTATGCTTACTTGGGACCTCTCTCTGCATACGTTAGGCTGGTAGACAACACAAAATTTGTATAATCATAGATCCCAACCCACCAATCTGTTTACACAAGGTGAATTGGCAGGAGTGGGAGACAAACATGTGGTGCGCAAAGCATGGGCTTACTCACTGTGCAATGTGGCATGACAATTTTAAACTTACGTTTTTGGCTAGATATTAATTATATTTTAATTTTTTATTTAAAGTATTTTATTTCTTCAATTTTTTTTTTTTTTTTTTTTTTTTTTTTTTTTTTTTTTTTTTTTTTTTTTTTTTTTTTTTTTTTTTTTTTTTTTTTTTTTTTTTTTTTTGCCAGTTGCTTGAAAGTGATGGTTGCTTGAGTTCTGGTTAATGGAGTGTATTCTGTATATATTTCTATTCCTCACCTCAAACACAAATTTCAGGTGGAGAATAGACCTAAATAAAAACAGAAACATGACTCTTTTATTAAACAGTTTTAAAGATGTATTTTACAGTTTGAGTGAAGGTGAGAGAGAGGAAGAGAGAGAGAGAAGGGGTGGGGGAGGCAGAGCAGTCTCCATAGTTGTACATTATTAGTTGTGATACAGTTTCATTCCACACAGGTAAATGCAGGACTGTGCTGGGCAGGAACCAAACTGGAGGCCTCCCACATGGGAGGCAAGAACCTTTGCAGACCCAGGCTCGGTGGTTAGCGGTTGTGCCACATTCAGCACATGGTTCTGCACGGGCCATGGCCAGGATTTGATCCCCAGACCTTATGGTTGCAAGGCAAAAGCGCAACCTGTTGAGCGATCCTAGCATATAAAAGTCATATACATGACTTTTTAATGAAAAAGATTGTCTCTATGATATTGAGGTAGGGATGCATTTTTAAAAGACAAAATTGGTAAAAGAAAAGATTACCAAATGTTGTAACTATCTCAAAAATACTAATACTCATTTGACAAAATATAACATTAACAAAATTAACAAGGAAGAAAAAATTGGGAGAAAAATTTATATATAAATATAAATAAAATATATATGTGCTGTCTGGAAAACATCCAACCATAAATGCCTCTATTTTTCATATTACATGGCTGGATGTGTGTGTATGTATGTGTATGTGTGTGTGTCTATGTCTGTGTGTGTATGTGTGTATAATATATATATACACACATACACACATACATATATATATATACATATATAAAACATCAGGACATCTACAAATAAACATGAATGTGAAAACAAAGAAAAAACTGAAGATAGTTCTTCAAAAAATAAAAATTAATTGGACTGTCAATGCATTTTTTTAAATTACCCAACTGCACTAATAATAAAGAAATAATTTGAAAAAACAGTATGATACCATTTTTTCTCTCATCAAATTAGGAAAAAAATTAAAATTGATTTTATTGGTGTTTATGTTTTGGGAAACGCTTACAGAGTGCTGATGTTTACATTAGACCAGCCAGTTTTGGGGGTGGTTTGTGGACATCTATTAAACTATGAAAGATTCATACTCTCAAACTTGATGTATCTGTGTCTAGGTTCCTCCCTTAGAGAAGTACTCAAGACAAAGCAAATGCTTATAGATTGCTACTTTTAAATATAACTTGTTTACTAGCCTTAAAGGACCTTACACTGTATTGGTTTTTCTCCTCTGTCATTGTTCATTTCTCATTCTTCATTATCATTTTCTCTTTTCTGATGCTGCCAGGTGAGAGTGTCCCCAGGCGCAGACCCTGCTACATTTTTCTCCAACTACATTCATCTACTTAGTTATCTAAGACGTCTCATAACTTTAAATGACATCTATAGGCTGATGACTTCAAGATATCTCTAGGTCAAACACTCTCCTAAACTATAGACTCATATACCCAGCAGCCTACTAAACAACTACTGTATTATGAGATTAAAATATTTTGTGCATTCTCAAATTCCCTTAACCACCTCTTTTCCTATAGAGGCGCTCCCTTCCTTATAGACCTCACTGCTGTTATCTTTGCCAGTGCCCTCGCCAAGTTTTCTGAGCTCACTAGATGCCAAATCAAAGTCTTAAGGCTTCCTGCCCCTCCCATTCCACAAAGCAAGCCCTGTCTACTTTTCTTTTTTTATTAAGATTTATTTTTATTGTTTGACAGAGAGAAAAAGAGAGACAGAGAGAAAGGGGAGGGCGCAGAGCAGTCTGCACGGCCATGTATCATCAGTTATTGGCATACAATAGTTTCATTCCACACAGGTGCATGTGGGGCAATGCATGGCAGGAACCAAACTGGGAGGACTCCCACAAAGGAAGCAAGGGAAGCATTCAGCATGTGGATCTGCAGGGGCCAGGACCTCATAACCACAAAGTGAGCACTTAACTTGCTGAGCCATCCCGACATCCCAACCTGTATACTTTTGAACCTTGATGAAAAGAAAGGGTGGGGGTCTGTCTTCTTTATTGACCACCAAGGAGATGACTAATAACAGCCAAAAAAGCAGGGCAATGAAATGCTCTTGACTAATGGAAACCAGGAGCTGAAAGGAGGTTGAGCATATATATTTCCTATCTCTTCTTCTGAACTATTCTGAGGTGTAGTTTCTCTTTGAAAACCTTCCTTAGAATTGTAAAGTTCTGAATAAACATCCCTGTTTGCCACTTGCTATGTCTCTTCTTGGCTCTGAATGATGTTGTAGCCCATTTAGTAAAATATTACTTACATCGCTCTGCATCTTTCTTTGCCTCGCTTCCTCTTCCTTCTTCATGCTTGTGATGCTGGTCTTGCACTTCCCAAATAAAGCCAGCAATTTAATTCTTATCTTAGGTTCTGATTTCCAGATGATTAAGCTCTCCAAACCCGCTCTTCTTTCAGCTCCTCAGTTCATGATAACTTTCAGTTGTTTAATCCCAAATCTCTAAAGTTATCTTTAATTTCTCCCCTCTTTGTGCCTCATCCAATTAATCAACAAATTATTTTGGCACTATTTTAACAATACATCCAGAATACCACATACTTAATACCTGCACAACTATTTCATGTTCTAAGGCACCATTAAGTATTGCCTAAATTACTTCAATATCATTTTAATCTCTCCTGCCTTTGCTGTTATATATTATATTCCACAAACAGCAGCTAGAGTACTAGTCTCAGTAAATCCATGTGTTTTAAACTTTTCAATGTCTTTCCATTTTATTCAGAGTAAATTCCAAAATCTTATAATGGCCTGAAGGGCTCTATGTGTTCACACACAGTGTGTCCTCCTCCTCCCCTCAACTTCTTTCACTATTCTCTCCTTCAATTGCTTCATTCCAATCACCTTGGCCTTCTTGATGTTCTTGAAACACACAAGGAATTTTATTGCCTTACATTCTTTATTTTCTCTTCTGGTAACGATTTACTCCAAAAAGATTTGCTTACTTAATTTCCTTATTGCATCTAATTTTTTTTTTCAAATCTCATTTTCTCAATCAATCTTACCCGGACCCTCCTATTTAGTACTAAAACCCTGGCTTCCCTCTTTATTCTAGCACTTTTAATGCACTTATATTATACTATTCTATTTTGTTTCATAACTCTTATTCTTTTCTACTTTTTCTAGTGTTTATTATTTATTGTCAATCATGCTACAATGAAAACTACTTTAAAGCAAAAATTTTTGTCTCATTCACTTAGATATTCTAAACATGAGAATAATGGCTTGCACACAGAAAGTACTCAATGAAATATATTTTGATAAATGCTTACTGAAACATTCTTTATAATAATAAATTTGCAGGGGAAGCCGATGGCTCAGCAGGTTGAACAATCACTTCACAGCTCGGGGACCTAGAATCAAATCCGGGCCCCAGCCTGTGTGGACCCATATGCTAAACTGAGGTTTGCTTCCCCATGCAGGAGGCCCTCAGTTTGGTTCTTGGACCCAATTCGGCTCTGGCTTAAGGAGGGCATGTCTCCCATGCAGGAGGCCCCCAGCCCAGTTCCCGTCCTGCACAGCCACCCACCCACCTGTGTAGAAGGCAACCATGTCGAAAACTGATGATGTACAACTATGGAGACTGCTCTGGGCCCTCCTCCTTCTCTCTGTCTCTGTCTCTCTCTGTCTCTGCCAAAAACAATAAAGTAAATCATTAGAAAATAAATAAATAAATAAAATTTGTCAACTATTAGTATCCATAAATAGAATGAATAAAGTGCAGCATATTGATGAAATACAGTATTGAAAGAGCAGTTAATATGAATTAACCATACTTATATACCTCAATACTGAGAGAGCTTAAAAACAAAACATGGCATAAAAAAAAGCAAGTTGGAAAAATAATGTGCAGTGTTATGTTTTACTTATGTAAAACCATGCATACTTTACAAACCAATATAAGTTTTATGAGTGTGACTATACACGTAACATGGCATATATAAAATTTATTTCAGATATCGAAGTTTGAAATACTAAACTCAAAGTAATAAAGAATGGGCACTGACGTTAATGATCAAATGTGATTCAGCCTTATCCGTAAACTTCTTGGTTTTATTTTTAAAGAATACACCCATGTACTACAGATCACATAATATAATTGCAAGTTAGGACTTATTTAGAAGACAAAAAGAGTCATGTCTGGCTTGTGTATGGGAAGTAGATTTGGAGTGAGATGAAACAAAAGTTGAAGTGACTTCATGAGTTTCTTTTCTGTGGCCAAAAGACAACTTGGGGCTACCGAATTCAGAGTGAGAGTTGATGGAGAGAAATCATTGCCTTTAACAAAACAAAAGGTGTCTGTGAATCACAGTAGATGTGCAGTCACTCATACATTCATGGATCCTTGTCCAGCATCCCCTGCCCACACTCATCACTTCCTCCTCCAAAACCCTGAACCTACTGTAGATTTCTTCTCATATATCCCAACAGTTACTATTAATAACATCTTATTTAGCATACAGCAACCACTCTGTAAAATAAACATCTATTAAAAAGAGAGACAACGAGGATGGAAGATGGAATGTATAAGAAAGTAGAAAAGAAGAAAAAAAAATCAAGTCAGGCCAACATATCATCTAGTCTACATTACGCACTTGTAAAAACCTAATTTTTTTTTCTCTAAGTCAAAAAATTCAATAATTTACGCTATTAAGAGAATATGTATTTCTCCTGCTGAAGGAACTAAAAAATATTAAAATTTAGATTTATCAAAGCAAAGGTAATTAGATTCCTAGCAGGTCTGGAAACAGTATTTGTATTATCTTAACTATTCTAACATCTCTTTCCTCCCATTTGGAATTTGATTAAGAAATAACTGACAGGTTAATCTTTTTTTTTTTTTTTTTTTTTTTTTTTTTTTTTTTTTT
>PVKE010034060.1:0-17587 GCA_004027555.1 Craseonycteris thonglongyai | reverse complement strand
GAGGGAAGGGGAGGAGGGGGGAGGGAGAGAGGGAGGGGAGGTGGGAGAGGGCACGAGCATTATGGACACACTCAATAGTTTGGTGGTTACCTGGAGAGGGGGGAGGAGGGGGAGGGAGAGTTGTGGGGGAAGGTGGGAGTGGGCACTGGATATATGGTGGTGGAGGGGGAGCTGATTCTGGGAGCTGCACACATAATGCGATGCATGGGTGATGTGATGTGGACTTGTACATCTGGAAACTACCTAATTGCTGCCAACCAATGTCACCCCATTAAATTTAACAATAATAATAAAAAAAGGATCCCCATTGCAACGAAGAGCTCTGGGCAGGGAGTTGGGAGTCTCGGGTGGGAGTCTCTGTTCTACCTTTAGTTAGGTCTGTCAGTTAACCTCTTGCGCCTTTTCTTATCTTAAAGTATGAAATGGCTATTGTTGCCTTGTAAATTTCATTCACGTCTTGAGATTCTATGGACTATTTACACTGTTTTTCTGTTTTATGAGGCTGATTTTTAGTTCTGAAATTCATAAAATATTAAGCAACAGACTGTCTTAAGTAAAAAAGGGTAAAGGTACAAAATCTTTTAAATTACTGAGTTCGTAGAAACTGGTCATAAATCTGGACAGAGCACCCCCTTGCCACCCGGATTTCTATTAACCCGGAGCTCTATTAACCAGCCCTGCACATACAGTGTAATCTCAGAGTGGGGCTCTAAGTTTATGCCCTCAGTATGCTGATGATTGATATTCATCATGATTGCCTTGAGGCGATGTGAGAATCCAAAGTCATCAAAGACAGAGGAAATTATGTCCATCCTAGTTTCAAAGGTGAACTGTATTGCTTTCGCATGATGTGAAAGTCATTAATCTATATGTGGCGTATATCAGGGCTCCCTGACCTTTTTGTGGGGAGAATTTTTTAATTTCCGTGAGACAGATTCTTAGATTAATCAGCGTTTCCTTCTTCCCTGAATGTATTAGATAAGAGAATTTCATATTTACTTACAAGATCCATTGCTATATTCAGCTTAATTTTGTGCTCATTTGATGCAAGTGAAGACAAATCTGATCTTTGTGTTATAGTGGGAAAATCTCTGGATTAAAAGTCAGGAAACCCAAGTTTAAGTCTTAGCTCTGTCTCTAATGAGCTGCATGACCTTGGACAACCTGCTTCATTCTCTGAGCTTCAGATTCACTGTCTGTAAAAATACAAGGTTGTTGTAGATAATCTTTGAGGTCCTTGAGGTTCTAAATTGGCATACACATCTACGTATCTTCCAAGTGCTTCAGTTAAATATAACATCGATGGACTATACTATAGTATTTTGCATAGAAGATCTTATCTAATCAATGTAATATTAGCCCTATTTTATAATGAAGGAAACAGAGACCTAGAGAGTTGGAATTGCAGTATTTAGTTTTCAAGCCCAGTGTTCCTTCCTACCCACGCTCTGCTGTGCTCTCCTGTGAATAGAGCCAGGTGATGGCTGTGACAACAAACTGGGGACTTTGATGGCAAGAGACTTTGCCTGTAGTTGTCTCTTATGAGGATGATGCGTATTTTAGTCTTTCTCACTGTAAGAAATGCTCTGCATCGATTTTTCCTAGCTTGGAAGAGGATCGAAAGTTGTTTTCAATCCTTCTTGGATCAGATCAATTCTCTTGGCAGTTGCGATACCATAATATGAGGATCAGATCTGCCTGCCTGTCTCAATAGCTGGCAATTTATCTCTGAGTATTTTTAGGTACTTAAGCTAAAGGTAATATGAATATGATAATGAAATGAATTTCTTTCTGATATTTTGTGCCATTAGTGTAAAAGAGTGAAAATCTTTAAAAAATTTGTTTTTCTTAACATATTTTCTCTGTATGTAACTTGGTGTTCCAAAATTATAGAAACATTTTATGGCCAAATAAATTTAGGAAACCTTTGTTAATATAGTGGGAATTCTCAGAGCTTTTAAAACAATAATGTTCATTGTGAATTTAAAGGAGGTTTTCCCAATCCATGTTAACTACAGATTCTCCCCTATCCTGTCTTCCCTGACTCCAACAACAGAATGCTGCAGGGCTAGTTTTCTGAAGAACTGACAGTGTTCTAAAATGCTATGTACCAAAAGAGAAGGTCATTATCATTGATTAAGCCTACTATGTGCCGAGTACTTTTATAAATGTTAATTTATTTACTGTTTCAATTCTATGGGGTGGTTCTTTCTCCATGTTCATATGATGAAGAACTTAAGGCTCAGATAGATTAGGAGACACAGTTCATTGTATCCTAGCCTGGTCTCAAGCCTACATTTAACAATCAAGTCCCAATTGTCACTACACTTCATTGTGTGTCTCTGGATGATGTAGTGGCAATCTACTTTGGCCGAGGGAACACTGTTCTCTACCGCAGATCCCTCTGATGGCACTGAGACCTGTGCGGGCCACCTAGACACAGCATGATGGCTGATCTCTGGGGATAGCTTTAGCATACATTGTTTTTTTTCTCTTCCTCTCTTGAGATTTCTGCAATGGCTTTCTCAGTATTCTAGGAAAAGGGTTATTTCTGGGTCTGAGAACAAGGCAGTCCTAGGGGCTTCTGTTTTGAGGAGGCCTGATTCAGAACACTGTCCTACAACTTGGTTGCACCTTTGGAATGGAAAATTCCCCAGCAGAGAGGAGAAAGCTTAACTGTGTGGAGTATTTAAGAGGAAGTTGTTATTCACATTCACATCTTGAATGCATTTCCATGACATCTGATTTATGTGGAGGGTTTGTTTATGCTGTTCATTGCATGACAGAGTTAGTAGGGTCATCTGGAAAGAATGGGGACACTGGAGTCCAGCAGTCCTCATAGCAAATTCTAGTTCCTGCACTTCCTTGCTGTGAGGCCTTGGATGTGTTACTTTATGTTCCTGACCTTCACCTACCTTGCTAGGTGCCTGGAGGATTAAATTAGGCCATGCATGTATGATCACCGGCGCATGGTAGGAGTTCACTGGCTGGTAACACTTATTGTTAACAATCAGTGATATAATCTGCAAATCTGAGTCATTTCTTTGTATTAATATCGCAGAGTAGCTGTTCTTTGCTCTTTTGAGTGCAATGGAGATCAAAAGTTTCTCATGACTTTTTGTGGTGGGGAGAGTCATCTGGTGATTTGTAATTTTTTCTAGATTACTTCTCTCTGTGAGGGGGATATAGAGCAGGTGACATTCCTGACACTATCCATCCAAGGACCGACCTTAAGTGAAGGATGGTGTGGTTTCAAGCTCTTCTTCTACTGGAAGGTGCAAATGAGTAATGTACAACCAATTTCAAGGCCCAGGAGTTATGACTTTACCTATATAATTTTTCCTGTACCTTAAATAATAGAGGAAGAGCATATGGGGATCAGGGAGGTCAAGAAAAGATCTCATGGTTTAGGATATTTCATGGAGACTGTACCTTCCCTCTTTCTACTACATCCTTCAATTCCCCCAATGTAATCTTTTGCCCACCCCTTGTATCTCCAATACTGTCCTTGGATTCCTCCACTTTTCTGTAACAATAGATTCTCAGCTCCATTTGTCTTTTAGTGTTTTGTAAATTCGATGTAAGTTTCAGCTGATTACTAAATGGATTTTCCTTTGTTCAATCATCTGCTTCCAAAGTGGTGATAGGATAACTGAAGTCCTCCTGGAGGGAGGCAGGGAAGAGTGGAGTGCTTTAGCTCCAGTTTCACCATTTATTATTATTATTTTTTTAACAATAATGGCTATGTCTGCATTTACTTGAATTACCTCAAAAGAAAAATAAAATGAACTTCTCTACAGAGGGCCATTCTAGGAACCCAGTCGTCACAAAGGAAGGTCAGTCAGTTCTGAAAACAGAGTAAGTGCCTGACAAAAATCTAGACAATATGAATAAGAAATTATAAGATACTGGATGAAATTCAAATGCGGCACACACACTTTTTTTGGTGGAACAACAGTAATACCACTGCACATGTTACGGCCTCTCTTGGACATACTGTTTTCTCTTTACCCAGCCACTGACTTTGGGTCTTTTCCCAAGGGACACCTTCCTGACCTTTAGGAGTAGGTTGATTCTATGCCCCCACCCCCAGATGTATTCATAGCACATGATATTTTTCTTCCTATAATATGTATACTTAAATTTAGTAATTAAATGTCTGTTTTCGCTGCTAGCCAACGAGTTCAAAACCAGTCTGCCTTACCTCCAACAACTAGCTTAATATAGGGCACATAGAAGGAACTCAGTAATTATTAAATGAATTGAGTGGAATTGAATCTCTTAAAGGTCTGTTACGGGTGTGAGACAGTAGATATGGGGCAGGAAGAGGGTTTCAGGAAGCACGTAAGTGATCAGTTCACTTTTGAGGCCCTTAAACAAGTAAGTACCCAATTGCTACCCAAGTTGATCCCTAACGTTGAAAAACAAATAAAAATAAGAAAGAGAAATTCAAGGTGGGTTTCCAGGGATCTCAATAGCATTTTGCATTGCTGAGAACTTTCCAACAGATAGAAAATTCCACTCAGGAGCAGCTGGCCTCGCTCACGGCTCATGACGCAGGCAGTGTTTGGTGGTCACGTTTCCTGGAATTGATGTGTATCTGTGGTATGTGCTGCTCAGGAACTTGGTCTTATTCACAGGAATACATCTACCCCCCCCACCCCCCCACCCATGTCGGTGGTGCAGCGTGGCCTCTGAGTCTGCCAGTCCTGGCAGGTGAGTCAGTGGTAGGCAGCGTGGGAAGCCACCTGGGAGGCTGCACTCGAGGCCCTGCACTCCACCCACTCACCTTGCCCGAGCCTGGGGGGGCCCAGGAGTGCAGCAGGAGGCCTTGCCTGCTCCGATCCTGACCTTTACCTTATTGTTGGGAGGCTGCTGCCTGTGCTCCGTTCTCCACTCGATGAAACCATTCAATTCCTCCTCCTTTCTGTTGCAAACAATACAAATATGAAATCTTTACTTTCTGGCAAGCAGACTTCCTGCAGCATCTATCTGACAATTTGAAAAGATCGCTCAGAACAAAACGGAATCCTTTGTACACACCAATTCCTCTTCATATACTCAAGAAGTTTTTGGTCAGCATGGTCACATGGCCACATGGACTCTTTCCTAATGAGGCACATGCTGGCATGTTTTCTTAAAACCAGTTTGCCACAGGAGACTGAAGAGCAGTAGCTGTACTAATACAATAGGGGCTGGGGAATGTGGCTGGCTTCTGGATAGCCTTCACGCTAAGAATTGGTTTTACGTGTTTAAATGATTGGAAAAAAAAGTCAAAAGAAGAATTATAGTTCTTGAAAGGGAAAATCAGGTGTCCATTCATAAAGTTTTATTGGAATACAACCATGCTTATTCGTAGAGGGCTTGTTTAGGGCTATTTTCCTACTATGAGTGTAGAGTTGTGACACAGACCGGGCATGATTGACAAAGCCCCAAATATTTACTGTCTAGCCCAGGCATGCCTAACCTGTGGCCCAAGACAGCTTTGAATAAGGCCCAATGCAAATTCTTAAAATATAATGAGAGTTTTTGGGGGACTTTTTTTTTTTTTTTTTTCGCTCATCAGCTATTGTTAGCGTATTTTATGTGTGGCCCAAGACAATTTGTCCAATGTGGCCCAGGGAGGCCAAAAGGTTGGACACCAGTGGTCTGTCCTTTAACAGAAAGTTTGCTGACCCCTGTATAGGAGGGATGTGGATTTTTTGAGTGACGCATCCAAAATTACCGGAGACTTGTTCATGGGCCCATTTTGTGTTTCCGAATTTACATTCATCCTCTAAGGAAAAAGATGCGTGGCTCCAGATAGTTCTGTTTGCTCCTTAGCTGCCCTCGTGTTAGGGAGGTGGGTATGATCCTCACAATCCAGAGAACGGAACTGACTGAGCCCGGACCACATCCTACCGTGATTCAGCAGAGAAGGAAGAACTAGTGTAAAGATCTGCTGTCCGCATGTCTAGGGAGGCCTACTCTTAATAGTGCCCGGGGGACTCAAGAAAACCCGAGGAGTTCTTTTTTTTTTTCTTTTCTTCTTCCTTTGTTAAAGGGAGTCACACCTCTGCGCAGAATTATTAGGCAAAGACTCTCATCTAGATTACTTTCACGCACCTTCAGCAGTTTCTGTTGCCTGCTGCTGGCCCTGAACCCTGTTCTTTTCTCTATTATGGCATACCCCTGCATAGAATTGTGGTGGTTTGCTTCTGTGTGTCTTCTGGACTGAGTTCTTTGAGGACAGGTTTTTTTATATCTCTGTTTTATAAGCATCTGGCAAGGGCTTGGCACATGGTAGATGCACACAAAATGTCCAAGGAACCAGCAGACTATGTCATGCTTCTCACAGTGACCAATCTGCAGAGTCCATGGTGGTGTGACAGGGAGTACCTAGGTTAAGCATGACGTAGCTTTCTGCATATTGATAGTACTTGAAGATTTTTGGTAAAAATCTTGATTTTTATGTTTGAAAAGCAAGGCTAGGTTACAGAGCAAACACTCAGCATGCTTAAAGATGGAGCACAGTCATCAAGGAACTTGACCTGAATGTGGTGGCCATTTGGGGGTCTGCCTCAGGTTTCTGGAGTGGGGAGGAGGGTGGCAGGTGCAAGTTCATTCTTTCCTACAGTTAGAAGTCTTTGGGTGCAGTTGTCAGAGGGCGACTAAAGCGCCATATTTCCATAAATCCCAAATGTGGAATGATTAGCAATGAGGTTGGAGTAGTCAGATCGAGCATTCTGGTTTATGTGGGAAGCAGGAAGAAGAGAGAGGCACTTGGAAGGACAGCATATCCTATCAGGACTAATAGATGCCTCATGTCCTTTGTCAGGAACCCTCAGGCCCTGATGTGGGTAATTAGTCCAAGGGGTCCTTTGAGAACCTTCTAAAAGCTGTAGACTCTTAAGAAATTGCACTACCAACATGAGGAGAAGAATGAGATTTCAATGTAATGTTTCTTACAATGTTCTTTGCTGCCAGGCAGGGGAACTTAACCAATTTAGGGTTATTCTTTGGGCACATGACTAAGGGCTTACTTAGTACTATGGGGAAGGATGAAAACTGAATTAATGGTTAGTGGGGCATGTGGTCTACGTTATCCTAGAGGACATTGTCCTTGATTCCTTCTGCTCTTCAGTGCTTTTCACAGCAGGTCACTCATAAGCTGTCCCTCAGGGACAGTAACTCTCTCTTATCTGTCCTCTCTCTCTCTCCTAACCTTTTTGTTCCTTTTAAGTTCTTTTTCTTCTTCCCTGGCCCCTGATGCACCAGGCCACTTAGAATCTAGATGAAGCCAGGTACCCTATTATTCCCCACTGCCTTGTTACTCTTGGAGGTGGGGGCAGCAGGGATCACATATCATGCACCAAGCTTTTGCATACAATTCCATTGTATTTTCAGATTAAAAGGAGGTAAGGAAGAGAGGATGCGATGAAGCGGGAAGCTCTCTTTTTTTTTCTGAATTACCAGCAAAGGGAAGGGGAGGGAGAGGAATATGAGGGCCCCAGTGTGTACAGCATTACCGCAGAGGGTAGCAGCCAGTATCCAGTCACAGCCACTTGCCTACTGCACTGGTAATCCTATAGCTCTCCGGGCAGCGCTCACAGGCATGCTTTCTCTGAGTGCTATTGATTTCTTGGGGAAAGGAGATTAAAAACAAGTGTTCTACTTGATGTCCTGTGTTTTCTGGGGGAAGTAAATAGATTAGCCAAATTGGGCAGACAAGATCAGGCCAAAGAGAGAGGAGGCTCTCTGGAACGGCCTTCCCTGAAACGGGATCTCTGAAATTATCCACTAGGGAGAGATAGTGATTGGGCTGAGCCAGGATCTGTGCTGCTCTCAGCTCCAGGTCGCATCACCTTTCTGTGTCAGCTTGGTGCCCTGGGACTCACAGCCCTCTGCTCCCTTGGATTGCTGGTTGATGCCTCTGCCACTCTGCTTGCCTGTGTCTTGACCATTTCCATGCCCCGAGCTAATTGTAACTTGATGTTTCTGGATATTGTTCTAGAACAGCACTGTCCAGCAAACCATCTTGTGATGATATAGATGTTTGAACAGTTCTCTGCTCCTGTGAAATCCAGTGGCCACTGGCCTCTTGTGGCTTTTCAGCACTTGACATGTGGCTCAATGAACTGAAGTTAATTGAAACTGAAGGAGCTCCATGTAGCTATCTGCTATCATCTCTGTCAGTGCAGCTTTAGAGGCCTGCAGCATTGTAAGTATGAACCAGTGGCTTGAACATCACTGGAGTTTGGGAGATTATTAGAAATAATCGGGTTCAGATCTACTGAAACGGAATCTACATTTTAACAATATCTTCAGGTATTAGAGTATACAATAAGGTTTGAGAAGGAGTGCTTGAAATGATGGAGTCTAAGGAAAATACGTCTTATCAATTGGAATAAACTGGGTTTTGCAGAAGTTACAAACAAAGCCCCAATTCTAGTTGCTTAAATGAGTTTTATTTCTTACTAATGCTTCTTGTGCATTGTCATTATGGAGGGGGCTCTGCTCTGTAGCTTTCTCACTTGAGTTCCCAGGCTGATGGGTCAGTACTCTCTGGCTCAGTTTTGTTTCCCTGGCAGAAGGGAAAACAGCGCGGTGAATCCTACTCACATTTCATTGTCCAAAGCAAGTCATGTGACTGTACCTTACTCCGAGGGGGCAAGTGCAGTCCTAAAATGTGACCAGAGATGGAGAAACAGAAGAGTTGGTGAACAGCTCTAATGGCCACCATACACAACAAGCATAATTAGAGCTTATTTATTTAATTTTTAAAACAGCCACTTCTGGGCATCATCATTTCAAGTCTGGATTTGCAATAGGTTTCTGATTGTCTTCTGCTGTCCTTCCTTTTTTTATGTCACTGCCGCATTACTCCTCCTAATGCATACTTTCAAGTATGTCATTTCTCTGTTCAAAACCCTTCAGTCACACCTCACTGTCCACCAAGGTCAGTAAACTTCCTTTAGCGTGATGTAGTGGAAGAAACGCTACTCTTTTTCTGTCTGACCATGAACAGGATTGCTTAAATTCTCTCAATCTCAGTGTTCTAATCATTTAACTTGGCAATAAAAACACCTACCTTTAAGGGCTGCCATGAATAGTAATGAAGCACCTAGAGCGTTAGACATTTAGTAAATGAGAGTATAATCATTACCATGAACTCCTAGAGCACATTATGCACATCTACATGATAATATTTACCAAAAACATATTGAAATAATCTATTGCATGTCTCCTGGAAGACATGGATTTCTTAAGAGTAGGGATGGTATCTGAGACTTGACAACGACTAAATCTAGCATAAGGCTCTGCATGTAGAAGTTTCTTATTAAATGTTATTTTAACTGAACATAATTAGTCAAGCAGTTAGAGCTCTCCCTAGCATGTGTACCCAGTGCTATAACCAAACTGGACCACTTGCTGTTCCTCAAATGAACAGCACACATCTCACCTCTGGATCTTTGCTCATGAAGTTGCTATTTCTGATAGAGAAAATCCTCCCCATGGGATTTCCACTGGGAAGGCAAGGCAGAAAGCAGGAGACAGGGAGGACATTCTGGATTGATCAGAGTGGGTTCACCCATCTGCAGATGGCTGAAATGTAGGGAGTGTGGGCAGGGAAGGCAGAGACAAGGCCAGAGACAGGCAGGTGTGAGAGAAGGCTGGCCTTGAGGGCCATGGTTACATAGTTTAAATTGTATCCTGAGCCAATGGAGATTACTTTAAACAGGGAAATGACATAATTCTATTTGTATTTGTGACATGGAAGAACCAGTTTATTGGGTATGAAAGTCTGATTTTTAAAAACAGATACTTAATAATTGATCTCTATTCTCTATGTGAAGCCAGTAAGCATTATTTCTGTCTTCTGATCATGGCTTGGTCATCTCAGTGCCTCTTCTTTACTAATGTCATGTATTTATTTCGGTTACCTCCCAATCCCCTGAAGATATTTTGCAATTTCAGCCCCTTTCTTAAGCTTGAATTACAAGCAATTATCATCCAATAGCTTTAATCATCTATCAATTAGGAATTGCATTTGGCCATTTATAACAAAGATCCTCCTCTCAATAGTGGCTTCAAGAATTTAGAGGCTTATTTCTCTCATATAAAAGCAGTTTGGAGGTAGCTTTTACAGTTTTCTCATCAGTTAACTTGGTGATAAAAATACCTACCTTCAGAAACTGAGGCTTCTCTTCATTTCCTCTGCCATCCTTGGCCTATGGCTTCCATTCTTAAGATTACCTGTTGCAAATAGCTGTTGGAACACCTGTCACATCCCCACTTCAGCAGTAGGAGGAAGGGAAAAAGAATGCATGCTTCCTGGGAGTCCGTATAATGCATTGGCTTATAATCATTGGCAAATAGTGACAGGACTACCTGGGGACGCGATGGGAAATGTAGACTTTTATTCTAAGTGGCAATGTGCCTGGCTAAATTATTATCTTTTAATTAGAAGGAGGAAGGTATTTATAAAAGTAGGGAATTTGCAGCCTCTGCTATAATGTACGACTTAGCCTTCATTATAATACATCTGCTTTTTAAAAGACTTATGCTTCCACTGTACTTACCAAAAGTTCCATCCTACCAAGTCCTACTGCTATCTGCGTGTCTTCTTGTATTTAAATATCAGTTTCAATTTAGGTGTCACTTATAGTCTCTGCTTTAACGCACACCTACTTGTCCTGAATGTGATGATCCTTGGTCAGATTCCATCTTTAACCTCAACTGTTGTTCTCTATGTCAACAAGGAAGAGAAGAACAAAGGGAGGTACTACACATACTGAAGGCGAGAGCCCCAGATGTGTTTGAACAGACATGTTTCCTTCAGTCCCCATCTAGATGAGGAAGGCAATATTTTCTTTGCTCACATTTACTTGTTTCAAAAGTACCCCTGTCTGGATTGTTTACTATCAACTTTGCACCTCTATAACCCCTCTTTGTGTGTTTCTCTGCATTGTAGAAGAGAAGTCAGAAACGATATTTATCCATGTTCCTACCCTACAGTGCTGCAGTCTAGAATTTGCTAATGGGAGGACTTTGTATGCGATTTACAAGGCAGAGGAGCCAGACGAGTCAGTGTTCTCCAGAGGCCATTGCAAACCCAGAATTACTTCCTGGGGAACTTTGTGCCTTAGGCACTTTGCTGTCTCAAGCTGAACTCAAGTTGCTGACCAGGCTGCCCTTGGGGAGCTCTGTCCTGATGTCCTAGGGGTACAATAACACCAGCATCAAAGCACTGCTGAGAAGAGAAAAAGAAATAATCATAAATATGAAGGGCTGTATTGGTCAAGGGTCATACTCTCAGATGTCTGCAGCGGTGAGGCAAGTGACATAAACGAATGAGATAGGCCAGTGTGAATGGGAAATGCAATGTCCCAATGAAAAGGTGCCTCCTCTACTTACTGTATCTGGTAACATTTGGGAATGCACTCATATCTTCCCTATTTTGAAGAGAACCTGGAAATAAAAAATTTTGGAGGGGATTCTCAGGAGTTTAAAATGATGATTCTAACTTAACTTTTAGAAGACCAAACAAAACACATTTGTTTATTTGTGGGCCTCCTTGCATGACCTTTAAATTACACAGATACCAATAATTATTATTTTTAATGAGCTTTGGAAGCAATTGTTTTTTATCTGTTTTGAAGAGCCTACTTGTCTTTTGCTTCAGATAACGTACCTTTCCCCTTGTCTGAGGTCTATCCAATCATAGTTTCCCATTGAAGGGTAAATATTGGACTGAGAAAGGGTTACCAGTAATTAATTTTTTTCTAGAAATCGATGGGTGGATCCCCATGGAATTAGGCTACCTGTACTCAATTGTGTTGCTCTGCTGGTCTGATATAGGTGTAGACAGGCCAGTGGCCATACTCCTTAGTCACAGGATAGAAATCCAGCTGTGGAAGAGAATGAGCCAAAAAGCAGAGACCAGCAGATTACAGAACAAGAGAGCTCCGACAGTACTGAGTCAGCAAGGCCTTCGTTCCTATAGCTCTTCCTTTAATCCTGAGAGTTACTAAAAAAAATATTGCTTTTAGCCATGGGAGCCAGCAAATTACCTTTTGGTTTGATTATGGTCATTTGAGTTTAATTTGTTTCAATAATATTCAACCAAAAAGACTACTATTAGTAATAATAGTATTAGTAGAAGTCACATTTCATGATCTTCCAATGACTTTAGAAATAAGGCAAATGTAAATTTTGGGATTTTAAAGAACTGTCCATGACCTGAATTTATTTTTGAAGAATTTAAGAATTGTAATAACAGATTTGGTGTTTGAAAGGTGGAAAGGGTAAGCATAAAATGAGACTTTTTCTCCTCTCAGGCCACATTGTGCACTGGCCCTACATAGATTCTCTGTCATCTCTTTATAGATTCTGCTTAGAGTTTCCTGGTACCATTGTGTGAATGGTTCAATAGATTTTTATTTTCCCAGAGCAGAAACCAAGAACATAGGTCTAGAAGACAATGTTCAGTAGACACTGCCATTACCTGACTAAGATAAGTACTGATTTGATGAGAAAATGAAAAATAATGTCTCAAATAGAGCACTTTCCTAGATGTTATGTGCATAACTAAATAGGCATGTTTGTCTTTTGCTAAATATAACTTAATAGCACTTAAAACCAAGCCATGAGGGTGACGAATAGAACACATAGAATAACATGTAAGATTCACATTTGAGATAATATAAAGGCAAGAGTTGAAATGCCTCTCACTTCCATGTACTAGTTTATCTAGGCCTGGAAGGTTAAAGAGTTGATACTGGTAGTTAGAAAAATATATATATTAACTTTGTGACACCCCATAAAGATATGTGATTTCTGAAAGTATATGGTTAGTTTTACTTTAAATACTATCAAAGTGATCAGAGATTTTATAGAGAAGACATCTTCCATAGAGCTAGGCCAGCATCCCACTGGGAGCACAGTTACACAAATACCCCTCAGAGTTGTCAGAAAGTTGGGCCATGTGCTCCATAAGTGTCCCTTAAGGTGCTTCAGTCACCTTCTTCAGTCAACACAATGTTTTTTTTGAAATTTTGAGACTTTACTGGAGAGGAAATCTTAGATGTCAAAACAGAGTTGAAACAGTGAATTTTGTGAGTCCTCGGGTTAAAAAAAAATTCTCTCAAGATACAGCTTCCAGGGAAGCTGGGATGGCTCAGCAGGTTGAGCACTTGCCTTGCAGCCCCGGGGACTGAGGATTGAGTCCCGGCCCCAGCCCTGGCCCGTGTGGACCCATGTGCTGAGCTGAGGTGTGTTTCCCATGCAGGAGGCCCCCAACCCGGTTCCTGCCCTGCATGGCCCCTGCCTACCCGTGTGGAACAAAATCATGTTGAAAACTGATGATGTATACCTATAGAGACTGCTCTGGGCCCTCCCCCTTCTCTCTGTCTCTCTCTGTCTCTCTCTGTCTCTGTCTCTTTCTGTCTCTGTCAAAAACAATTAAAAAATCTTAAAAAAAACAGATACAGCTCCCTAATTGAAATTGTTTTCCTGAAGTTAGTCACATTGTTTCCTGTCTCAGTTAATTATGCAATAACATTTATATGCCTGAAGACAAATTTACAATTTTTGTTCAGACTTTTCTTTGAAAATGTGTTGTTATGCTCTGAAAACAGTGCCAAGATGTTACCTGTAAATTGAATTTGAGGTGGGCATTGGAATTTCTGATCCGGCTCTATGTCATGTTAAAATATGAGGGGGTGGTAGTATTCTCCTACCATTCTATCCATTTATGATATTAGACCACATTTTCTACTAAAGTTTCAAATTGTGTCTGCTGACTTCACTTAAGAAAAACTTCCTTTGCTCTTGACTATAACATTAAGACCTAAACATTTCAGCCTAGGATCAAATGTTCTTGTTTCACTGCTAGAGACTGTGCCACATGCTGGGCCTGTGACCTTATCAGTGCTGGTGAAGAAAGAAATGCGTGTTGGAGGTGTGAAGAGTGAGCTGTGGAAGCTATGTGAGATCCTCGCTGAGCCACAGTGTGGCCAGATAGAGTCAATGAGAAAAGAAGGAATCTGGAATCATATATATTGGTGTGCAGTTTCTGAATTATTTCGGTTCAAGAAGCTAAGAAAAAGGATAAACCTCAATATTCTAGGTAAAGAAATTAAAGACCAAAAACAATTTAACTGAAAATAAAGAAATTATACAAAGAACCAAGAAAGTGTAAATATTTTCCTTTGATAAAAACAAATAATAGATAAACCCTTAGCACAATTGGTAATACAAAATGATGTAAAAAAATAAAAAAAGAGTAGGTAACCATGTATACAGTAGGGATATAAAAACATCACAAAGAATACTTTAAACATTTCTGCTATAAAATATATTTCAAAAGATAGTTAAAATAAGTAATTCTCTAGAAAAATGTGTTTACATGGCCATCTGAGTCAAGAAGTTGTAGAGAACTTTAATAAAAGAATCATCATCAAAGAAGTTGAGATAGTAATTAAAGTTCTCGTTCTCTCCACTTATTAACCCTGACATCATTACCCCCACCACACAAGCATTGAAGTCATCTGCTTTCTGTCCCACATGGTTTCATCAGGTAAGTTTTACCCGTGCTTTGAGGAATAGAAAACCCTCACCCCGTAAAATTGTTTAAAAAATTAAAAAACAGGAAAAACTACTCAGCTTATTTTATGACAATATTATAATCTTGTTCAAACTAGACCAAGAAAATTATTGCTTAATTTCACTTAGGAAGACAGATGTAGAAACCCTAAATAAAATACAAACAAATTAGAGTCAGCATGTGTGTGGGTTACATGTACACTCTCAGGTGTAGTTATGTCAAATAGGGGTCATTCCAGCAATGAAAGAATAGATTTATGTGAGAAGTTTAATCATATAATTCATTATATTAACAGATTACAAGGGAATACCATATCATCATCTCAATAATTGGAGGAAAAAAATAGATAAAATTCAACACTTGGGCACAGTTATATATTAAATAATATTTTATGTTATTTGCATAAATATGCATAAATGTTATACATTTTAAAATCTTTCAGCCAATTAGAAATAAATTATATTTCCTTGAATTCGTTATTTCTATTAAAAATTTATACCAAACATAATATTTAATGGTAATATTTTACAAGTATTCTTACTCGTGACAGGAAAAAGTAAAGAAGGCAAATTTAATTATTTCCATATCATTGTATTAGAAGCCACATTCAATTTAATAAATCAAAGCTAGAGAGAGATTAGGGTTTGAAAGGAGTAGAACATTTGTTAATTGCAGACAATGTGATTGTTTCCAGAGAAAAGTCCAATATAATCAATGTACTATTAGATATACCAGAGTTCAACAAGCTTATTGTTCATAAGATCAGTATACACACCTGGAAACTATGTAATTGTTACCAACCAATGTCACCCCAATAAATTTAACAATAATAAAAAAAAAGAGATCAGTGTACAAATATTAATAGCTATTTTAAACAAAAGAAACAGTGAAGTAAGTATATAATAAAATAACATAACATATTATAAGGTACCAAAGGACAAATTTAACAAAAGACATTTAAAACCTTTATGGGAAAAAATACAAAATATCTTTGAAGGTTACAAAATGGATACAAATAAATTGAGATTTTTACTATGTTCTTGGATAGGAATATATTATGAAGATATCAATCCTTGATAAGTTATCCATCCTAAGCATCCAATAACTTCTAATTAAAATTTTAATTTTTTATGGAATTTCACAAGCTTGTCCTAAAACTCAGATGGAAGAAGAAGGGAACAGGATAGCTAAAATTTTAGAAAAAGAAGGTGGTAAGTTGCCTTATAGATATCAAGAATTACTATTAAAGTCATAGTAATTAAGACATGTGGCATTGGTTAAGGGATAGAAAAATGGATCAAGGCAATAAAAGAGGTCCATGAGTCTATGAAAAGTTAGTAAATGACACAACTGGAATTAAAAATTAGTGGCTAAAAAAATTACTCTGCCAAAAGCTATTTAGAAAAAAGAATTAAAATGAAATCTCTACCACATATCATACACAAAATGACTAAAAACAGAAATGCGGTAAACAAATGTTTGAATCTTTAGAAGAAAATACAAGATAAAATCTTTATGACTATGGGCTAGGAAAAGATTGTATTAAAAAAACAAAAACACAAACTATTATTAAGGAAAAGATAAGTAAGTTTGAGTACATTAAAACAATTTTTTCAATATAAGATGGCATACATTTAAAAGATAAGCCACAGAGTAGGTGGAGATATTTACAACCTATATAAATGGCAACGTTTTAGCTTCTAGAATTGAAGAACTCCATGTATCGGTAAGAAAAGGCAAAGACCTCAGTAGGGTAATGGACAAAGGCAATGGATAGGCAGTCTGAGGAAGAGGAAATGTATATATATGGCCAACAGACTTAAGGAAATGAGGTCAACCTCATTAGTATTCAAGAATTGCAAAATACAATGAAACACCTTTTCAGCAGTTACTGGAATTAAGAAATAAAATTAAAGTTGGCTAACTCCAAAGTTTGAGAGTGCTATGAAAACTTGGCAAACACACACACACCTGCTGGTGTGAGTAGCCACATGTTCAGTCAATATGAAGAGTAATTTGGCAGTATTTAGTCAATTTGAAATGTGCCTTAATTTGGGTCAGGTGCACCAGAAGGTGACCCTGAGATGAAACTGGTGTACAAGTAATCAAGTGCTCTCAGGGGAGCCTAATAAGGGAGTAGGGAGGAGGGTGTGAAAGCAGAGGATGACAATGGTGGAATCTCAGGCAAAATCCTGGCTTTACCTCCTCAGAATTGTGCTGACTGGAAATAAGGGGAGTTGATATCTCCTCCCTTCATATCTATCACTCAGGGGCAAATGAGTTGTGGAACTGAATATGTGATAGCTCAGGGACAATTTCTGGTGCTCTGGGTTAGATTTCATTTCTAACTCCTGGGGTGGGGGTTATGGAACACAACAAATGAGAAAAGAGACTTGAGTTGAACATCAACAGTGCAATGTATGTCTTTACCACAATCCAGCAATTCAACTTTCTCCTTGTTTATTGTTACCAGGGGACACATACAGGAACATATAGCAGTGTTGTTGATAATATCAGAATACTAGAGATACTTTATAGTAGCTAAAATGAATGAGATTGTATGTTTCTTTATGGATACAGCTCAAAATGCAAGGTAGTATAGTTAAAAAAAAAAGGCAACTTGCAAGATGAAAAATACAGGATGAGACACACCCTTTATATAAAGAAAAATAAAAATGCTTTATTTTATGATTGCATCTATATACAGTGATAGTATAAGACAAGCAAAGGAAAAATACATGCAAAATCAAGATAGTGATTACCATGGAGGAAGGTAGGAGGTAATGTGTCTGAGCAAGTGTACATGTTAAGTATTAATTTTATCTGTAATGGTCTCTACAAAATCTGAAGCAAAGAAGACATAATTTGATTAAGAATGAGTGATGCAACAAGAAAAAAACAAGCAATCCAATTAAAAAATGGGCAGATGACCTTAACAGACACTTCTCTCAGGAAGACATACATATGGCCAACAGATATATGAAAAAATGCTCCACATCA
>PVKE010034059.1:0-17588 GCA_004027555.1 Craseonycteris thonglongyai | reverse complement strand
GGGGGGGGGGGCGGGACTGATTATAACCATCTCATTTAGAAAGTTTAGCATATGTCTCATGTTTTTTTTGTGGGGGGGGGAGGCATCATTGCACTGGTACATGTAAGCCATTATTGAACTGGGGAAAGTATAATGTTTTTAAAGATTTAATGAAGCAAGATGAGAGAAAACTGATTCTGTTTTGTCTGTAATGATGAGGAATATTTCTCCTCTCATATGAGGAATTTACTATTTGTCTTTATATGCGGAGTCCAAAACTCTGTAAATCATAACTAATTCAATTAGCTCCCCCAGGTAACAGACCAACAGTTTGACGTGTGCTACTATTAAACGTAGTGTACTTTAGAAGAAGGAGCCTGGGCTCCAAGTTTGGAGACCTTTCATTCAAGTTCTGGTTCTGCCTCTCACTAGCTCTATGAGTTCAAGCCAGTTATTCAAACTTTCTAAGCCTAAGTCTCCACTGGCATAGCATAAAGGAAAAATTAATGCCTTCCCAGACACCTCATTTTTACCTCATAAAGTAAAAATACTTTAAGCTAATCAATAGAAATGTATGTGCAAGCTATAAAGCCCTCTGCAAATGTAAGAAATTATTATTATTGTATCATTATAATAGAACTTAATGTTCTCAGTGTCTTTATTTTTATATGGTTATTTTAATTCCACTCTTACTTTCAAGCCATATAAACTATATATAGTCTCTATAATTCACCAAATCAAAGTCCCCAGCTCTGCAAAAGCCACACTTGAAAGAATATGATAAAAATGGTTCCTTTTGGACTGCATGCCCATCTGAAATCTTCTTTGGAATGTAATTCAGTCAGAAGCAATTATGGCACTAGGAAATATTCTGAGAATTCACAAAATCCCACAGCCAGAACCGTGATTCATTGCTCCAGTACCAAAAGCATTTGGCAGGTGGTACCTTGGAAGCCACAATGCTGGCTGCTTTTGAGACTCTAAAAGGGGCTGTGTGGACTCATAGTGGCTCTGCCTGCTACCACCCTCTGGAGAGACAGCACCAGAATTTCTCAGAATCCCTTCAGACAGTACTTTTTATTTCTTCCAGAGTCTTGCTTAACAATATACCTTTCCGGATAACATAGTGTTTTAGGGTTTTCCCCCACCCTTCCCGCATTGCAGCATGAATATTCTACATTTATCTTATATAAAAACCTTTTTGAAGTAAACCTGATTTTCCAGTACCATCCTTACACAACCTGTCATTCAAATCCTTAATAATGGGTTTAAGTAAAAGTAATCTCTACACACTTTCTTTTGCTTCATCTTAGATGGCAGTGTGGTTCTTTCGTTGAAACAGAGTACTAAAGGCAATGATTCCTTCAGGCAAATTGCACAGCCCAGTTACTATTTCAGATGAAATGTATAAGGACAAAAAGCTCTAAACACCACCTTGAGTCATCGCGGTAATGCGTATGCAGGTGTGCTGTGGCACGTACTGGTGTGTGGAAATCAGGCATTCAGCCTGGGTAAAGTCAGACACTTCCGATAAGGAAGATAAAAATCTTCTGCCTAACTGGGAACTATGCATCTCACTCTGCCTCTTCAACACATCGAAGTTAGTTTCACAAAGGTTGTATCATTCATGAATACTTTCTAAAGAACCACAGGATGTAATAAATGAAGGGAACTCAGACATTTTGTTGTTTAACCTCCAGGTGGATACTTAGATCCCCCTACAGCACTCAGGGCTATGAGGTGCTCCAACCACAGCTTGAACATTTCCAGGGATGGGACAGAAACCCCCTCTAGAACAATCCAATCTGTTTCTGACCAATTCTAACTTCAGAAAATGTGATGTTTTATTTGAACTATTCCCAATGTTTAAGGCTCAACTTAATCCTATGGATCACATCACCTGCCTAAAGTTTGTATCAGTGCCGGATATCAACTGGTAGCACTCCAATCTAACCATTTACTGTCTGGCATAGCCCTCTCCTTGCTTACAGCGTAATCAGGAGAAAATGTCCAGTCTCTATGAAAATCCAGATGTATGCTCTAGTTTATGGAGTTTCCTTTTAAATTTATCCTCATAAAAAAATAATAAATAAATAAAACAGGGAAGCTGGGATGGTTCAGCAGGTTAAGCGCTCACTTTGCAGCCCTGGGGTCCTAGGATCGAGTCCCAGCCCCAACCCATTCAGACCCATGTGCTGAGTTGGGGTATGCTTTCCATGTGAGAGACCCCCAGTTCAGCCCCCAGCTCATCAGGGTGTGCCTCTCATGTGAGAGTTCCCACCCTGCGTGGCCCCCACCCACCTGTGTGAAATAAACCATGTAGAAAACTGATTATGTGCAACTATGAAGACTGCTCTGGGCCCTCCTCCTTCTCTCTGTCTCTCAAAAGCAATAAAATAAATCTTTTTAAAAAGAAATAAAACAAATCTAACATGATATGATTTTTTTTTCCTTACTGAATCCATGGTAGATAACCTCTAGTAATCTGCCCTCTTTTTAGTATACAGATAAATTCTGTTTCAACCCACTGGTTTAGTTTATAGATTCTACCTTACTCCTTCTTTGAAAAATTGAAGGCATATTTTGGGTACATTCTATACCGTATTTTCCGGCGTATAAGACGACCGGGCGTATAAGACGACCCCCTAATTTTACAGTTAAAACATAGGTTTAGGCCTATATTCGCTGTATAAGACTACCCCCCTAAGGGTAGTCTTATAAGGCTGTAGTCTTATACAGCGAATATAGGCCTAAACCTATGTTTTAACTGTAAAATTAGGGGGTCGTCTTATACGCCCGGTCGTCTTATACGCCGGAAAATATGGTATTTTAACATTTTTCCCATTCTTCATAGTCTTCTGTAATCTTACATACATATTTACTACTTTACATTGGATATTTTTTGCTTAATATGTTTTCCATGAGCTCCGTTATCACTGCATTCATCCCTGCCAAATTAGCCTCATAATTTAGTTCTGAACATTCCTGTTGTCTTTGGACAGAAAGTATATCTATTCATAGACCATGTGACTATTTGCAAGCATAGTAGTTTGTGTTGATGGGCCATGACTTGAATGGTACACACATACACACAAATTGCATATGTGAATTTGGGTGAGTGAACTGTCCTAATTAACATACAGTCTGCTAAGTGGTTTATATCCATAAAGCACAGATTGAGAAGCAAGAAATACTTTTTCAAGTTTTTTTCTGCTCTTTATTCTAGATAAATTACTAGAGCACCTTTATAAAACACAATGGCTGATGGTCATGTTTGTCTTTACATATAAATCACAGAGCTTATATGAACTGTTCAGCCTAAAACAACTGAAACCTTTTTAGCACTAAAAATACATCAATATAGTGTGATAGTATGCAAACATTAACCTAAAGGCTATCTTATTCTTTTTAAAAGAGAAAATTTTATTCCACTCTCATAAAAAGTATACCTAAAAATGCCCATATAATATATATTATTCATATTTATGCCTCTATATGATAGATCATATCCTTTTAGCATAAAGAAGGCCACTAGTTGAATAGTAATATTGAAGCACTGCAAAATGGAGTGCCTTTCTTACCTGCCATTAGTTCACATTGACTTTCATTGAATTCGTGGGGCAGCTGCATCACTGGAAATGCCTATTTTCACTGACCACAACGTCAGCAAACAGCGATCCTGGTGCTTCTCTTAAACTCTGGGCTTCTGTAAACTTTTACAC
Source organism: Craseonycteris thonglongyai (assembly GCA_004027555.1). Classification (NCBI taxonomy): domain Eukaryota; kingdom Metazoa; phylum Chordata; class Mammalia; order Chiroptera; family Craseonycteridae; genus Craseonycteris; species Craseonycteris thonglongyai. Next base: position 13,887 of record PVKE010034059.1, on the reverse strand, counting down.
GTGGGTTGAGGACCACTAGTCCCATTGATCAGGGTCTGGTTTCTTTTGCTTTGCTTGACTTGGGCGTGCTTAGCTTCCATCTGTCTGTCATCCTAGAACAGCATCCAGAGTCAGCCTATGTGGTATCTCTTGGGCAGGAAGGTTAAGTCCCCCGACACAAATTGCATTCAGCAACTGAATAAATAAGATAGCATGGAGATGGGCTTTTATTCATACGAAACCAGATAGCCTTTTTGATGATAAAATATTTATTCTCTATTATCTTGTTGCCAAGACTACTGTGTACAGCACATTTCTTGAAAGGAACTAAAGTGTTAAAGAGGTTACAGTTATCAGAAAGGTATATTTTATTTTGAAAAATACCTTGAATGGCATTCAATTGCCCAAAACTGAATGTGGTTTGCCATTTAATGTTGATTGAGATCACAGAGTGTTCCACTTTAAGTTAACATTTTTTCTTCTTCCTTTTAATCATTGCTTTCTTCTAACAAACATCTTTATAGCTTAAGAAAGTGAGGCCAAACATGCGGTCATTTTTAAGGCAGCTGACTGAATTAGTGTGAATGAATGTGGGTGTTTAGAAACATCTAACTTCTTCAAGTGAACACTTTGTAATAACTGTTTTAAATACATTTTCATTAATTTAATTATTTGGGGCGTACCAGTGAAGCCCTGTGGGAGATCTGAAGATGTTAGACAAGATCTCTGATCCTCAGTGGCATTCTGTTTAGTGAGGTTCACTGGCATACACCTCCAGGTCACTCCACATCAAGCAGGCTCTGACAAGTACTGTGATAGGAGTGCACAGCACTAAGGGGGATGGAATTCTGACTGGGGTTTTCTAGGAGGACTTTGATGAAATGCTGTTTTGGAGTTGGACCTTGATGAATGATAAAAGCAGGTAACATTTATTGAGTGCTTACTAAATGCCAGTACTGTTCAAAAGGAAACTTGCTAACTTTTTAAACTGTCATGATTAGCTTCATAAGCTAAATCTTGTAATTCCCATTTTATAGTTGCATAAACTGAGACATAAGAGTAGGTAAATAAGTTTGCCACATGTCAAAGAGCTAGTAAGTGATGGAGTCAAGAGTCAGCTTTAAGGAGTCTGGAACCAGAGTGTTCATTCTTAGTCATAATACCACACTGCTCCCTGACAGGGATAAAATGATATTATTTAGCAGATCTAAGTCACGGGAGCAGCTCAGCTACAACCATAGAGTAGGGGAAACTCAGGAGTGTTTTGAAAGTCCAATTGCCTTTTAGGGTGATTGGGGGAAAGAAAGAATTGTGCCAAGTTATGAAAACAACCAAAGTATCTTTTGAAAGATGACTGGATAAAGAAGTTGTGGTACATTTACACAATGGAATACCTACCACTCAGTGAAAAGAAAAGATTAAATACAACCATTTGTGACAACATGGATGGACCTTGGAAACTTCTTATTAAGCAAAACAAGTCAGACTGAAAGAATCAAGAAACATATGACCTCACTTATAGGTGGAATATAAAACTGAAAGAAACAAAGAAGCTAAAACTCATGGACACTGTCAATAGTCTGGTGGTTACCTGAGGGTAAAGGGGAAGGAGGGTGAAAGAGTAGGGCTGGGGGAAGGTGGGAGGGGGCAGCAAATACATGGTGATGGAAAGAGAGCTGATTTGGGTGGTGAGCACATAATGCAATACATAGACGATGTCATGTAGAATTGTGCACCTGGAAACTATGTAATTGTTACCAACCAATGTCACCCCAATAAATTTAACAATAAAAAAAGCAACTAACATGTCAAATTTAAAAAAAAAAGAAAAGGATTGTGGAACATTAGATATACACACTATGTAAGTAGGAGTGTAGAGGCATGGAATATTGGCTTGAGGAAATACAGTGGGGACCATGGAAGTACCCTAGTAAGCTTTGGTTACAAGAAGACCTTGTGGAGGGGAGGATTGAATAACTCAAGAGCAGGACACCATTTAGGGATTATTAATTAGTTAAATCATTCAAAAAACTATATCGTGAGCATCTCCTTTGTTCCACACTATTCTGAATGCTGAGTATACAGCAGGGAATAAAGGAAACAAGATAGACAAGTCTTCAAACCTTATTGTGTGAAAGAATATGGACAATGGATAAGTAAAAGGAAAAATAAGCAAGGTAGTTTTATATAGTTCTGAAAGAAATAGGTTGGTGTGATGTGAAAGGAAGTGACCATAGGCAAGCCATTGTGGAATGGTGGTCAGGAAAGGTCACTTGAGGAGTGACATTCTAAATGAGGCCTGAATGGCAGAGGAACCAGTCATGGGTAAAGGTAGGGCAAGGGCTCAGCCGAACAGAATTTTAGTTCATTGAGCATTTCAAGCAGAGTTAATAAATTCAAAAGCTCTGGACTAAGAAGGAGCATCAGAGGGTTCAGGGGACAAAAAGAGTGCCAAAAAGAAGTGCTTAGCCAAAGCTGAGAGGCCTTATAGGTGAGGGCAAAGCATTGGCTTTTGATTCTAAATGAATTGGAAAATTGTCGGAAGCTTTCAAGTAGGTAAATGGCTTAACCTGTTTTATATTTTGAAAAGATCACTCTGGGTAATATGTAGAGAGTATATCATAAGGGGTCAGGAATAAGCGCAGGCAGATCATATGGGAGCCAAATGGCAGAGGTCCAGACAAGAAAGAGATTATACGTCCTACACCTTGAAGGAGGGAGACATAAATGAATTAGGGTACATTTTGGAGCCAGAGCTAAATGATTTGAATCCAGTGACAGATGTGAGAACAAGAAAGGTACCAAGGACAATTCCAAGAATTTTGGCTCAAGGAACTGAGGTGTGGTGCCAGTAATTGAGATGGGGAGAATTGCTGTGGATATAGTAAGGGCAGTTCTAGGGGTAATGAGGGCAGCTCATTTAAGGATGCTAAAGTATGAATGAGACAGACACATACAAGAGAGACTACAGATATATAATTACCTGACTGATGTGATTAGGTATTAGGGTAAAGTTTTTGATAACTTCAGGTTTTGAGTCTGAAGAGGTAGAAAATTAGCAGTGCCATTAACCAAAATGGTAAAAGAGTAGGGGTTTAGGGGAGAGAAAGGTTAATAAAAGTCTCAGAATCATGAAGAAAACCCCATTTGAGTAGTGGATAAGCACACAGGCTTCGGAATCTAAAACACTGGGGTTTTATGTAACAAGTTACTTAATTGCTCCAGCCTCAGTTTTCTAATCTGTTCAATGGGAGAAATGGTTTGGTAATGATAAGACAGTGATAAGCATTATATGAAATGATATATATAAATGATTCATACAGGTGAATCATACAATATATACTATTATTACTATCTCTTATAGTCACCACCATAATGACAATATAACAATGACAACAATACCTTTTGAGATGTGTTTTATTTATATTAATTATTACTAGGAAAATAATCTTCTGGTTCTTAGTTGCTTTTAAGTAAAGCTTGCAAATATATTAACCGAGTTTTTAGATTCAATACTCCCTGTTATATGTAATTATCAAAACAAATGAAAAAATTTTATGCACTTTTCTTATTTTACAGATTAATAAACTGAGGCTCAAAAGGGTGAAATGCCCCACGTCACACAGCTAGAAATTATAGCCTGCCTGGAAGAGCCAGGACTGACACCTAGGCCTAACTTACTCCAAATACGGTAGTTTCCCTTATTCACGAGAGATACAGTCCAAGACCCCTGGTGAATGCCTGAAATTGCAAATAAAACTGAACCCTATATATACACATCCATACTATTTTTATTCCTATATATACATACTTATGATGAAGTTTAAACTATTCTTGTATTTTGGGGCTTTTATTAAATAAAATGAGAATTAGTTGAACAAAAGCACTAAGATGTTGTGATAATTGATCTGATAACCAATATAGCTGCTAAGAGACTAAAGAACAGGTAGCATACAGAGCATGGATATGCTAGACAAAGGGATAATTCACATCTTGGGTAGAGTGGAGTGTGGCAGAACGAGGTTTAATCACTCAGAATGTCATGCAATTGAAAACTTATGAATTGTTTATTTCTGGAAATTTCCATTTGATATTTTCATACTTCAGCTAACCGTGGGTAACTGAAACCATGGAAAGCAAACCCATGGATATGAAGGGACTACGATAATTCTGAACTCTTCTCAACTAGTCACTTGTAAGATAAAAACACCTTTGTATCATTCTGCCAGTTCTCTGGGATCTATGCTGAGTGGATAAATCATTTTATAAAAGCATTATTGGCAAAACACCACCATGGTTTTCATTGTGTGTCTCATGGAATTTTCTAGTGCTGGACAATGTTCCTCTCAAGGCCTGTCTTTGGAGGAGATGAAGAGAAGTCTTCAGTTCTCACCCATTGATAAATATGGTAAGTGTACACTTGCTTCAGATTGATTAAGAAAATTGCCCCAGGAAGGTGACACCTATCTGATAATGTAGAATAAAAATATTCTATTTTGGGGAAGCTGGGGTGGCTCAGTGGGTTAAGCGCTCACTTTGCAGCGCTGGGGACCAGGGATCGAATCCAGGCCCCGGCCCGTGCGGAACCATATGCTGAACTGGGAGCTCCCCCAGTTCGGTTCTCTCTCTGTCTCTGTCTCTGTATCTCTCTCTCTCTCTGTCAAAAATAAATAATAAAAATATATTTAAAAAAAATTCTGTTTTGAAATAACTAAAAACAAAGAATAGTTTTAAAATATTACAAAAGTACGAATTTTGATCTTGTAAGTTGTATAATTCTACATTAACCTTTGAGTTTAATTGTGTGTGTTTGTGTGTTTGTGCATAAGTGTTTAAGTGTAAGTGCAAGTATATGGGAGCATGTGTGCACATGAAAAAAATGGCAACACTTCTTTGAAAAATAATCTCCTGCGTCTTGTGACATTCAGACACTTTGTTGTCACCTTATTGAGTCCGATACCTTTAAACTCTCATCACCAGTATGTAGAACAGGAGGAGAAAAAAAGAGAGACAAGTTTCCACAAGTACATCATATGCTGGGGAGAAACTTTCTCTTTCACAAGTCCCCAAGGGTAAAATATAAACCCAACCATTTCCTCAAAAAGCAGGAGAGGATGTGAGGGAATCACTGGTGGGATTCATTTTGCAAAAGACTACGGTACTTTAAAAAGAATTAATAAAGCTTTTGAAATACTTAACACAGTTATATACAGGTCCCTGAAGCCAGGGGGTGGGCAGTTGCTCTTATCCTTAGCTGCCATATTAATGTGCTAGGCCTGTGATGTCCTTTTTCCAACCTCTAAACCTGAGAGGCTCTACATTTAATGGGAATTTTAGCACAATGGGCTCATTTATTCAGGGGGACATCCTGTGACAATATCGAAGACTGAAAAAAATGTATGTCAGTTGAAGAGATTAGATTTATGGAGACCCTCAGCTTTGGGACCCTCACTAACACACCTCATCTGCAAAGTGTCAGCAGAGGAAACTTCAAAGAAAGAAAGGAAAAATTTTGTTCTGTCTAGATGTAGACAAACTTACTTGGGAACATTAAAGAAAGGAAACTTTGGGCTTCTGACTCCCAATATGTGTGTAGAATGCAGCATTTTTTTATCTTCAGCTTTACAACATAATTGGCCAGTCCAGTAATGGGGAAATGTGGTCTAAATGTCACATCATCACATTTTCTTATAGACATAGTATCGTTTTCTCAAACCTTCACAGATGTGACTGCATAACCACAAAATATAGGGCACCCTTTGAAATGTGTGCTTTGACCACACATCCTTCCTTTCATGGTAGAGTTTTCAGATAAAGCATTTCTTTAACTTAATGATCTGGTTCTTAAAAGAGTAGGACTTTGAGCAGAATTCCTCAAGATGGAGAAGAAAGACAAGGTGATGCACTAGTACAAAAGTTGGGTTTTTCTATGCTTATCTGTACCAAGGGTAGAAGAAAATATTAGGGTGTTTGGATGGAGTGAGAGCCCCAATAGACAAAGAAGATATATTTAATATTATCTCCCAGTAGGAACATCACATTGTAGAAAAGAAGAAACACTTTAATGGACCTCAATTTCCATCTCAGAAACCAAACATGGTATAACAGCAACTTTATGAACTGTTTCTTCTTCCCCTCAACCCCAAAAAGGCAGGGTTAGAGAATGGAGAAAAAACTAAGTGCAGAGCTATATTCTCTGTACATAAGTCCTTTCACCCTAAAGGAACAAAATGTGCAGCCATAGTTTAGTCTTTTCCTAATGCCTGGGGTTAGATTTCACTGGGATCCCTCTTAAACTGAGTGGCTATCCAAGTGCAGTACGTCTGTTCTTCAATTCTGGCAATGATGACATCAGTAATAAATGTCAGCACCCATGCGCTGCTGATTGCTACAGCTCCCCAAAGAAGAGCCTGCCTCACTGTGGGGACATGCACTCACTGTCAGATTTCCACTGGAGTTCTGTAGGGAGAGAGGCATGAAGCATCATAAGCCAGCAAAATCACAAGTGCTACACCATAAGGTTGATTGTAGTAATAAAGGGATTATGACCTTATTAAAGCATCTATCTATGCCTGGAATGAAGTCACAATTTCAGACTAGACAAAAGGAAATATTTTGCCCTACGATGTAGATTTTGTGTGAGTCCACCCAGAATGGAGATTCAGTGATATGCTTTCCCTCATTGCAGCCTCCCTAATTTCTTCAGATCTGACCAGGGTCATCCCCCCATTACAGCTGAGCAAGAGGGGATGGTCAACATCAATGCAAGCAGTAGTGCCATCTCCTCTCAGGAGAGTTTATGTGCTGCTTCCAAGATTCTGACAGAGACTTGTCTTATGAAAATAAATATGCCTGTCTGACTGCATATTGCTACATGTCTTAATGAAAATGTAGATGGCTGAGTTGGTTCTGAAAACTCAGCTAGCAAAGGGGAGCAAAAGCAGTAATAGCTATTGACAAATGTGCCTACTTTCACAGAAGCAATAAATAGCTTTCTAGCTCTGGGGAGAAAGGTGGCTGCCTCCCTGCACTTGTCCTATGTTCTCTAGGACAATGGCCTGATCTTAAGCCATTAACTCCATTCTTTGGACACATCCAGAGCTGTTGCTTCAGTGAGCATCAAATGCCCCTGGTATTTAGACCTGAGCATTGATGTGCTCTTAAAAATTTTCTCCCCTAAAATTCCTCTTGGGGAGGGAAAAAACAACAACAACCAGATCCACTCCATTATAAATAATGGCTCCTTTTCTCTATTGCTATCTCCACCATCCATTTTAGCCATCATTTGTTTAGCACTCCCTATGTGCCAGACACTCTACTAATTGTCTTATGTGTGTTACCTACCTTATGAGTACCACTATTTCTCCCACTGACAGATGAAGAAACTGAGGCTTAGAAAGGTTAAGTTGACAAAGGCCACGGAACAGGTAAATAGAGAAGCAAGAGTTTAAATCCAGATTTGGTTGACATGAAAAAAAGCCCATGATTCTAGCCATCATGATATGCCATCTTCCTAAACTTTACACTTCTTTATTACGAACTCAAAATGTCACCTGGCCAGCATGGGTCTAAATCTGACATTCATCATTTGTGTTCCTCGGGCCTCAGCTCTGTCTTCATTTAAAATGTTGCTTTTATTTTGCAACTGCTTGCCAGCAACTCTTGTCCAGATTCCGGTCACATGAGCCAGGAGAAGCTGCGTGGCAGCTGTGCCTTGCACTGGCTGAGGCTAGTGAAGAAGGGTGGGGAAATGGCCTGAAAGGCCAATAAGTAACAGCTGAACTTCTTTTCTCACGCAGGCTATGTGTCTGATCCCATGAGCCCAATGCATTTTCATTCTTGCCAGCATAGTGGCAGCTTTGAGGACAGCAGCTGACAGCATTTCGCATAGATGCAAGGAGAGTGAGTTTTCCTTCAGCAACGATTCCAACCATGGCAGACTTGCTTCCAATTATAATATTTTATGTTCTACTGTCACCTTAAATTTCTGTGTTTGCTCTGGTTCTATTTAATTCCCTACCACAAGAAGGGCTTTGGGTTTGTTGTTAAGAAATGAAATGCAAAAAATCAAGACAAAGTGTCTTTGAAGAATTGGTTTTAAATTTGTAAATGAAATGAACAAATTTATATTGTTAACTTGGAGATGGGGCCTAAGTCCATGGGGGGCACTTAACAACTACTATGTTTTCCTAGAGTAAATTATGTAGACTTCTGCTTGAGAACCATGCATTTGATTTCTTAGAATGGCATTCATTTTCTTATCTCATTATGTTACTTCTAGTATCCAGCTCTTTGATTAAAGATTCTTTGGTGGCAAACAAAATTGATTCAGAAGTGTATTTCATTTGAACAAGACTTCTACTGAGTATACATTCTTTCAGTCATATTGGTAGAAAGAAATCATGACCTTCAGATCAAGAAGCTTGTAAAACTCTAACACTTATTTATTAGCCTCCTTTCTACATCATACCAAGTACTCTGTGTACCACTTGGGCAACCTGTTGCTGTCAGCACCAGAGTATTATAAATGCTATTGGTACAGATATGAAACTGGCTCACAAATGCACACCTGCCATTCATACTGGAGTGTGGCACAGTGCACTGGGAGGGGGGAACACCTGTGGTACCTGCTGCCTCCAGAAAATGAGAAATCTGCCCTCTGTGCTCATTCCAACCAGGAAGACAGAAATGCTTCAATAAACTAGGTTTGCTATTAAAACACAGACTTGGGCCGGGAAGAGGGTGGTGGTGGCAGGAAATGATAAAATTTCAGTGTGATGCCTACTGCATTTAATCTGGATAAGAGAAATAAAATTAGTAAAGGAAGATTGGACATCCTCTAAATCAAGATTCTAGCTCTCAGCACTATTGATGTATTAGAGGGGATAATGCTTTGTGGGGGGCTATACGATGCATGTTGGGATCTTTAACTGCTTCCTGGCCTCTACCCACAAGATACTAGTAACAGCTCCCCTAAGTCACAACAATCAGAAATGTCCCCAGAAGTTTCAAATATGCTCTGGGGAACAAAATTGTCCCAGATTGAGAACCACGGCTCTAAATTCTGAGAGGATAATCAGGGGCCTGAAGAGCAATGGAAGGAATATACAAGGGCTGTCTGAAAAGTATCCGGCCATGTAACTAGCCTCATTATATTGACAATGGCTGGATTTTTTCCTGACAGCTTTCATAGACTGACTCAGACTGACTGCATTTAGGCAACTTTCTCCTTCTTCTGAGTAATGTGGGCTCATATACAAGTGGAACTGAAGAGAAATGTTATTGCTTCTTAGTTGTCTACAGCAAACTCTTCTATCCCATCCTCTCCCCCTACTAATTAGAAATACGTTTTTTTGAAAGCAATTTCTATCAGAATGGCAACCCACCTCTAAAATTTCTGAGCCTTTCATACAACCAGTGTTTGCAAAGCTGAGAGTCCTCACATGCTCTGAAGAGCTTGGGAATAGCCCAACATGAGTCCAGAGGTAGAAGTTAAAACCATAGTACTTCCAATTGGATTTACCCTTTTATAGCCCCCAACCTTTTGATTTTCCCACCAATTATCCTAGAGTCACAGATATTCTGTTCCACCAAGCAAGTTACCAAAGGGCTTTATAATAGGCAGGGTCAAGGAGCCTGAGGGAACATACAAACATAAAGCCTGGCAAAGACAAAAAATAAAAAATAAATAAAGAGAGAGAAAAGAAAGAAAATAAAATAAAAAGGGGCTGGTTAAGGAATACCTGTCTCCACAGCTCTTCTTCTTTTTCTCTGCTCTACCTGGTTTATGGAATGAGCTGGTATCTAGCCTAGGATACATTGGGGCTTAAGCCTTTAATGAGTTAAGTTTAAATGAATACCTTAGAAAGCTTTTAAAAAATTAAAAAACACATACATACATACATACATACATATATACGTACATACATATGATGTGTGACAATTAAGTTCACAAATGACCACTGTGTGCTTACATTGGCAACACTGTACAAACAACTCTGTAAGGTTTCATAACCTTGGTATATCACTGTCTTACAGCTGTGTTTGTGTGGACATGGCAGTGTCTCACTGAGTGGCTTTCATTATTTTTGTGTGTTTTTGTGTGCTGTCACAGGAATATTGGAACTTGAATTAGAGCAACAAACAAACATTAAATTTCTTGTTCAACTTGGTAAGAGTGGAAGTGAAATCAAGAACATGTTAGTCCAAGTTGATGGGAGTAATGCCATGAAGAAAATGTCAGTGTACAAGTGAATTAAAAGTTATTCTGAGGGGAGAGAAAGCATCACTGATGAAGAGAGGTTGGAGTGACCAGTAATGAGCAAAACTAACAAAAACATTGCAAAAATTCATCAAATTCTGCATCAAAATTGTCGGCTCATTCTGAGAAACAGTTAGGAAAATCGGAACTAAAAATCTTGGCCTGAGAAAGGTGTATGCAAAAATTGTCCTGAAGGTACTCACCTATGAACAAAAGCAAATGAGAGTTGAAGTTTGCCAAGATCTTCTGGAGAGGCAAGACAATATTTGGGGCAGTGTTATCACTGGTGATGAAATATGAATGTAGCAATACGACCCTGCAACAAAGCATCCGAGTTCACAATGGAAGTCAGCCAATTCTCCATGACCAGAAAAGTTTTGTCAGTCCAAATCAAGAGTCCAAACGAGGGGAAGCCGGGATGACTCAGTGTGTTAACTGCTTGCTTTGTAACCCTGGGACTGAGGATCAAATCCTGGCCCCAGCCAGTGCAGACCCCTATGCTGAACTGGGGTATGCATCCCATGCAGGAGGTCCCCAGTTTGGGTCTTGCCCCCTGGTTTGGCCCCTGTCTAATGCGGGAGTGCCTCTCATTTGGGAGGCCTCTAGCCCAGTTCCTGCCCTGCATGGCCCCGCCCACCTGTGTGGAATGAAACCATGTTAAAAACTGATGACATACAACTATGGAGACTGCTCTAGGCCCTCCCCCTTGTCGCTGTCTCTCTGTCTCTCTGTCTATGTCAAAAATAATAAAATTTTTAAAAGAGTCAAAACAATATTGCTAACATTTCATGATATCAGAGGGATTGTTCATTATGAATTTGTACCAACTGGATGGACAGTCAACAAAGTTAACTATTTGGAAGTGCTAAAAAGGCTGTGTGAAAAATTAGACAAAAGCAACCTGAACTTTTCACCAACAACTCATGGCTCTTGCATCACAACAATGCTCCAGCTCACAGGACACTGTCTGTGAGGGAGTTTTTAGCCAGTAAACAAATAACTGTATAGGAACACCCTCCTTACTCACCTGATGTGGCCCCCAATGACTTTTTTCTTTTCCCAAAGATAAAAGAAATATTAAAAGGAAGACATTTTGTTGACATTCAAGACATCAAGGGTAATAAAATGATGGTTCTGATGGCCTTTACAGTTCCAAAACTGCTTTGAAGGGTAGACTAGGTGCTGGCATTGATACATAGTTCCCCAAGGGGAGTACTTCAAAGATGACTTTACTGACATTCAGCAATGAGGTATATAGCACTTTTTCTAGGATGAGTTTGTGAACTTAATTGTCAGACCTTGTGCATACTATTTTTCACTTAAAGGCACAATAGATGGAATATTGAATGTGTTTATAATCAGGCCAGAGTTGGGATAAACCAGGTGTCCTCACAGGTTCTTGTTGAGTGGAAGTCATATTCATAGGAAGGACTGTTGGCTTCTGAAATATCCCTCTTTTAGACAGGGATTTTTTATAGCAAATTTGTCAAGCTCCCTTTCTTTGTTTTCTTTAATTAGCCACCTGCTATCTCCACAATGTATTTCTGTGTGTTGCTGCTTCCCTCTGGCTCTTGTCTTGTCAGGTATCAGGAAATAATGAGACTAATGTGTCTTGATTCCTGAGAAGGGGAACCTTTCCACAGATGCCAACCCATAGCTCATAAACCCTTTTCATTACTACACTTTTAATGGGGCTCAGGGGTCATCTCAGAGCTTATCTAGAGATCTTGGGGATGGGTGGGTGTTTTGGTTTTTTTTTCCTTGCTGAAAATTGTCTCACTAATTGCTTTCTTTTTCTACTGGTAAAAATGAACTTCTATGGTCATGTTTTTGCATGCTTAGCACATTTTAAAAAAAATTTCATGTGCATGCAGCACTGAGCTCACTTAGAAGATGTTCAATTAGCTATAATTGTAAGCCAAATTACAGCAGCACCAAGAGAAAGTTATTCCAACAGAGTGATTATTTGGGTTAAATTATTTCTAAAGCTGACATTCCCCCGGGGAAGACCAAAAAGAAAAAAAAAAAAAAAAAGAATACTAGGTAGGAGAAAGGCAACCGCTAGGCAATCGATCTGCAAAGAAAGATATTATTTCTTCCTTTTTCTCTTTTTTTCTGTCGTTTTTTTCTTAAGTTTCTTCCTTCCTTCCTTCCTTCCTTCCTTTCTTCCTTCCTTCTTTTCCTTTGAACAATAAGCATTAACTTTTGAGTTATTCAGAGTTTTTACAGCAGTTGTGTGGCCTTGGACATTCTACCTATCTGAACTCCAGTTTCTTTTCTTTTTCTTTTTTTTAAAGATTTATTTTATTGATTTTTGACAGAGAGAAACAGAGACAGAGAGAGACAGAAAGAAGGGGGAGGGCCCAGAGCAGTCTCCATAGTTGACATTAGTTTGCCCAATAGTTTCACTCCACAGGCGGGCACAGGGCTGTGCAGGGCAGGAACTGGGCCGGGAGCCTCCCACATAGGTCCCGACAAGAACTGAACTGGGGGCACACCCCAGTTCAGCATGTGGGTTCACATGGGCCAGAACCAGGATTCAATCCTCGGTCCCCAGGGCCTCAAAGCAAGCATTTTACCCACTGAGCCATCCCAGCTTCCTCCCACCCTCTTTTTTTTATTGTTAATTTTATTGGGGTGACATTGATTGGTAACAATTAGTTTCCAGATGTACAAGTCCACATCACATCACCTATGCATCACATTATATGCTCACCACCCAGAATCAGCTCCCCTTCCATTACCATATATCCAGTGTCCACTCCCACCTCCCCTCCAACTCTCCCTCCCCCCCCTCCTCCCCCCTCTCAAAGTAACCACCAAACTATGTGTGTCCATAATGCTGGTGCCCTCTCCCATCTCCCCTCCCACTCTCCCTCCCCCCACCTCTCCTTCCCTCATGCAATCATCCAGCTGTGAGTGTGTCCATAGGTCTCTGAGTCTTTACTTTCAATTTTATATTCCACCTATAAGTGAGGTCATATGTTTCCTGATTCTTTCAGTCTGACTTATTTCGCTTAATAAGATGGTCTCTAGGTCCATCCATGTTGTCATAAATGACTGTATTTCATCATTTCTTATCACTGAGTAGTATTCCATTGTGTAAATGTACCACATCTTCTTTATCCAGTCATCTATCGAAGGGCATTTTGGTTGTTTCCATGTTCTGGCCACTGTGAACAGTGCTGCGATGAACATGCAGGTACAAACATCTTTAAAGATTAAGGTTTTCAGGTTTTGGGGTAGATGCCCTGTAGAGGGATTGCTGGGTCATATAGTAATTCCATTCGTAATTTTGTGAGGAATCTCCATACAGCCTTCCATAGTGGTTGTACCAGTTTACATTCCCACCAGCAGTGTCTGAAGGTTCTGTAAGGAAGCGATTTAAGGAAGCGACACGAGAGATCGAGTGGCTAATCAAATGACAGCCTTTATTGGGGTGGGGGAGGCTCCCAGGCAACATTCTTCAGTCCAAGGAAAAGAGTGGGGGCTGAAGAATCCGCGTGCTGGGAAGGGAGTGAGTGGGTTATATAGGGCTCTGGGGTGGGGGAGAGGCGGCAGGTTGCCAACGGATGTCCCGCCTTCAAAAGTTCCCAGGCAGGTTACAGCCACTTGGAAAGTCCCCTTTGCCACATCCTATTTGCCCG
>PVKE010034058.1:6939-17691 GCA_004027555.1 Craseonycteris thonglongyai | reverse complement strand
AGAAATCAACTGATCAATTGAATTTCACCAATATTAAAAACTTCTAGGGGAGGCCAGGATGGCTCAGTGGGTTAAGCGCTCACTTTGCAGTGCCAAGGACCTGGGATCGAATCCTGGCCCCAGCCCGTGCGGAACCATATGCTGAACTGGGAGCTCCCCCAGTTCAGTTCTCTCTCTGTCTGTATCTCTCTCTCTCTCTCTGTCAAAATAAAAAAAAATAATAATAATAAAAATATATATATATTTGGGGAAGCCGGGATGGCTCAGTGGGTTAGGCGCTCACTTTGCAGCGCCGGGGACTGAGGATCGAGTCCCGGCCCCGGCCCGTGCGGACCCATGTGCTGAACTGGGAGCTCCCCTAGTTCAGTTCTCTCTCTGTCTCTGTATCTCTCTCTCTCTCTCTCTCCTCTGTCTAAATAAATAAATAAATAAATAAATAAATAAAATATATATTAAAAAAAAACAAAAAAACTTCTGTTCTTCAAAAGACACTATTAAGAAAAAAAAGCCTATAGATGATGTAACGTAGCATTGTACAGCTGGAAACTACGTAATTGTTACCAACCAATGTCACCCCAATAATTTTTTTTTTTTTAAGATTTGTTTTTGAGAGAGAGAGAGAGAGAGAAAGAGATACAGAGTCAGAGACAGAGAGAAGCGGGAGGGCCCAGAACAGTCTCCATAGTTGCACATCACTGGTTTTTCCACATAGTTTCATTCCACAGGTGGACGTGGGGCTGCACAGGGCAGGAACTGGGCCGGGGTCTCACCCCAGTGAGAACTGAACTGGGGGAGCTCCCCAGTTCAGCATATGGGTCCGCACAGGCCGGGGCTGGGATTCGATCCTCAGTCCCCAGGGCTGCAAAGTGAGCGCCTAACCCACTGAGCCATCCCGGGTTCCCACCAATAAGTTTAACAACAACAACAAAAGGCCACAAACTGGCAGAGAATATGTGCATACATCATACATGTGATTAAAGACCTATATTCAGAATACATTAATAACTTTACAACTCAGTATGAAGAAGTCAAACAATCCAATTTTTCATTCATCGGGAGCTTAAATTCTGTTTTCTCTTAATCTCCCTTTTCAGTTAAAAGGTCATTTGTTATTCCTGACAGATGTCAGAAGCCAAACTGGTTGAATCCGCTTCTTTTTCATCACCCACCAAGATTTCCACAACCACCCCCAAGGAAGAACCTGTCCTTAAGCACCCATTTTTGCTCTGCTGGGTGTTGGCTTAAGATAAGCCGCCCTCCCTGAGCTGAGATCTTTTCAAATCCGAGGCGGATCAGAGGCCTCCTGCGCAACCACTGTAGCGTTTAGGGCACTCATCTTCCTCCCTAGTTGCTGTTACTGCTCCAGCCCGCACACGTTTTCTCTGACCTTCTGAAGTCACCTTTCCTAACACCGGAACTTCTGAGTGCGAATCGCACTATGCGAGCACCGACGAGGCCGCACCCTGTCACTACGGCGACAACCGCACTCCCAGGGAGTTGACATGTTTCAGCCACTTGGTAGATGCGGGCCTGGAGCCCCGTCGAGGGTCGTCGTCCCTGAAGTTTGGCCACCCAATGTCACCGAGTGCTATGGAGAAGGGTGGAAGGAGAGTCACGGCCCGCACCTTTTGGTCCAGCTCCAAACGGTAGGGCACGGGCTGGATCCTGCGGCGCGGCCGTGAGCCGGCGCCGGGCTGGGGCGCGGAGCCGGGCAGCACAAAGGTGGGCACACCCAGCGCCCCCGAGAAACTGAAGCCCCACACGAAGATGCGGTCGGCGCGGGCCGCGCGCTCGCCCACGTACTGGAACACGGGCGCCTCCGCCTCAGCCTCCGCCGCCTCGCGCCGGCTCCGCGAGCGCCCGGCCGCCGTCCAGTGCGCTCGCCCGGTCCTCGGCCTGCTCAGACGGCGACTCAGACGAGCCCCCGCCGCCAGCGCCGCCAGCGCCATCCTCAGCTGCACGCCTCAGCGGCTCCTGGGCGCCGCCATCTTGCGTAACCCTTGACCCCACGCCCCGGCGGAAGAGCCCGCGGCCATGTTCACTATTGGCTGAAGGCAAAGGTGCTGAATGCAGCTAAAGGTTCAAGCGGGCGGGAGGGCTGAGAAAAGCCAGGTAGTCACCTCGGTCCCCCGAGAGGTCTGTGGAGACCCTGTGCTGGCCTTGCCCGCCTACTGCGCGACCATTGTCCGAGCTCCAGCAGCAGACCGCGGCCCACTCCCCTCCCCGCTCATCGCACGTTGGCGGAGCAGCTTCCCTGACGTGGCGGGAGCCGGGTGCTTACTTCTGCCAGGCCCTTCGCTTGTTAGCAATCAGCAGGGGTAAAACAATGCGCAACTCCAGTGTAGTGTTCTCTCCTACCCTCTTTTACGCCATTGCCACTGCACTGTCCCTTGGCATTTCTTTACCTGGGTGCAGCGTTCCTGCTCCCATGAGCCAAGCCGCTCAGTCCGTGCTCCAGCCACAATGAGATAAGAAGGGATCTCTTACACTTGTCATTCGCTGCCCCAAAGCCTGCAGCGATTGCCTGCCGTCTTCAGTACATCCTTTCTAGCATCACCGCGCTCCTCAGCCTGCCTTCCACTTGAGTCAGTTGGTTGGTTCTCTAATTTCTGAATCCCAGTGCTGTTTCAGGCCTCCCTACTTTGCACACACTGCCTCGAATGCCCTGTCCTCCTCTCCTGCATGTGTCTGGCAAACTCCTACTCATCTTCCAAAGTACAGCTCTAGCGCCTTCTTTGAAGCTCCATGAAGGCAGCAACTTCAGTTTATTCAGATTGTCTTCACCAACTGTGTACTGGAGTTTAGCATGCAGCAAGGAGCAAGGAGCATGAAAGAATGACCCGGGACCTGGGACCTGGGTTCTAGTCCTGACTGTGCTACTGACTTGCTACATGGTGTTGGGAAGCTGTCTCCTTTCTGTGGATCTCACCTGCAAAGTAAGGAGGTAAAAAATGAAATCAATACATGAAATGAATTATTTTTTAAAGATTTACTTTACTGTTTGACAGAGAGAGAAAGAAAGGGGAAGGGCCCAGAGCAGTCCCCACAGCTGCACATCATCAATTTAGACATAGTTTCATTCCACACAGGCAGATGTAGTGCAGGGCACAACCAAACTGGGGGCTTCCCACATGGGAAGCATGCCCCAGCCCAGCACATGGGTCTGCTTGGCCCGGGGCCAGGATTCAATCCCCAGGACTCCGCAGCTGCAAGGCAAACACTCAACCCAATGAGCCATCCCAGCATCCCCTGAATTATTATTTTTTTTAATAAATTATGTTTTGACTTTATGGCCTGTAGGATCTCTTGCAGCCCATTATGATCTATAACGGCGTTCCCAAGTACTAGTCCCAAATGCTGAAGGCAAACTCTTTCTTTCTAATTTCCCTTCCTTTTCTCTCATTTTCTTTACATTGCTTGATACCTAGAACTAATCCAGTTTTAATGTACTCCCAAGACTAGTTCAAGTTACTTTGTTGTTCTGGAATGTGCCTTGTATCCCGTCTGTGAAACATGTCTTTATATTCTGTGGAGAAATGTGGTTGATGTATCATTCTGCGAGGCTGTCTTATGGAGGGTGACCAGAGAAAACTGGTAAGATGTGTTCGCCATGAGACTGCTCCTCGAAGGCCTCCGGGAACATAATAAACCAAAGCTATGAGATCAGCAGGCAGCTTGATGTGAAATCCTCTGTTTACGCTGGTGTCATACTTCCCTTGGACTGCTCCCAATCACTGAGCGAGGCCGGAATTCCTAGGAGGCATGGACTCTGCTGATGGTCAGCTTTGGCTGGAGGACTCCCCAATGGCCTTACCAAGCCTTCCTGGGACTATCTGGCACTCTAGGACACTTACCCAGCCTCCCCTCTCTCTCCCTCACTTAGGTTCAGACTTGAGTTGTGGCTTGATGACTCTCCCAGGTTTCCCAGACTCTACTCCCTCCTTTTCTCTTACAGAGGCAGTTGGAGTAGGGAGTCCAGTGTTGATCATTCCTCTCAGCCTTATGTCCGATATCTCTAATAAGCTGGGAGGAAGAGTTCCACAAAGGCTTTGACTGTCTTCGAGCTTCTTGTCCCACGTGCATGTCAATCATTTTAAAACTACCAAAAACCTCCACGGATGCCTCAGACACTGAAAGGAGCTCATGGGGCCCATACATACATGCAACTTGGCAGGGAGAAGGAATTAACCTTCTAGAAGCAGCCATCAACCAAAGGGGTGAGGAGCTGATGAATTAATGCTACCATTGCAGTCCATTTGGGGAGGCCCTCTGCCCACTTATCAGGGGTCCTGACAGAGGCGGGACCCCGTTGACCACAGTGGCAGCCTCAAGAGTGTCCCTTATATTGTCTTTTTCTGCCTGACTCTTGCCACTCCTGCACTCCTGTTCGCTAGTATCACCTCCCAAGTGACACAGATCCTTGTCTGGGGATCTGCTCTGGAGGAAACACACCTGAAACAGTTGGCACCAGAAGTGAGCTGTGGTGCCACCTGTTGTGGCATCATGAATTCAAAGACTTACCTGTGGTACAGGAATGAAGTACAGGTCCACATGAGGCATGTGGTTAAGATGTCCATCTATTATGTCAGGGGTCTCCAAACTTTTTAGCCCGCAGGCCGCATTAACTATTGAACAGCAGTTTGGGGCCGACTACACACTCGAGGTCCAAATAAAAAAGAATCAAAACATAGATGTTGTTTTTAATTATTTATTTAATATTATTTTATTCAGATAAAAAGGTCTCCACGGGCTGGATGAGAGGGCCTCGCAGGCCGTATTGGGCCCGCGGGCCGTAGTTTGGAGACCCCTGTTTATGTGAATAGTATGGGGGTCATAGCACCTGCAAAGTGTGCGCAGTTAGCTGGCTTTATTATCGGTGGAGGAAGTTCTGAAGGCTATGACAGATTCAGGTAGGCCAATTGTTTCCTCCGGGCCCACTGTGCAAACCGGCAGGCCTCTGTGAATCTGTTTTAAAAAGACTTTCCTCTCCTATAACCATAAAGGAGCCATAGGCCTGGAGTCTCATTATGCGGGTGACAGAGCTGCGAAGGAGGCTGGAAGTGCAGTCTTGGCAGGTCCTATGTGAAGTCAGGCCCTGGTCGTGAGGCGTGGGCACCCGAGCTTGGGATGGGGCATTGGAACCACCCCCTCTCATTTCCAGGCCAGCAGAAACGGCCCCTCCCCTTGACAGGAGAGCAGCCTCCCTTTGCCTAGACACCAGGTGAAGACGCCCCCTGCGTGGATGCCTCACAGGGGGTGTTCCTCCTAAGATGCAACCCAGTTTGCCTCGTTGCCTCTAGACCAATATTTGGGGCGGGTCTCGGTAGAGCCCTATTGTAGATGGAAATAGCTTAGTCACAGAATTGTAGTACCTGGCTCATGTGAGCCAATAGGAACAAGGGAAATGTTTGGGTATTTGTGGACCTTTATGGTGTTGGACTAACAAGGGCAGAATAAAAGAGTGGATGTGGAGTTTGTTGGCACAGGAGCATCTCTTTCAGGATTTAATGTCCTGGCCTGGAGCCGATTTTAATGTGCTGCTGGGATGTCTCCATGAAGTGTACACAGTGACAACAGGATACCATGAGGTAGGGATGTTGGAACTCCCGAGCAGAGCAAAGAGAAGACTCGGGAAGAGGGGAATGTTAGAGCAGATTTAATACATGAGACCAGAGAGCCCACCCTGGGAGGGTCCAGAAGCTCTAGCATCTTTGAGAAGCTCAGAGTGATGAGGCTATAGGGTGACAGTAGTAGATGCTACTCTGAAACTAGACTCCCAAAGTAGATGGTAGGGTTCCAGAGCAGCAAAGCCAGGTGGATGGACGTGGTAGAACAGGAAGACAGGCAAAAATAGTGCCTGGACACCAGCCGTCTGCGGTGTCAGCCATCTGACTGTGGTGTGCCGAAGGAAGAAACGTGAGGGCAGACAGCTAGGGCGCTTCCTTGAACAGTACACTTTTAAGTGGGAAAGCTTTGGTGAGCAGAACACTGATATTTGGTTAGGCCGATGGAAAATTAATCCCTCACCCGGTTTCAGGATGTGAACCACTTCACAGATCAGAGCCCGGCACTTGTGGGGGAAGCTGGATCCCCTTGAGGAAGGACCCTGCAGAGCTACTGCAAGCAGAGTCAATAAGCATTTTCCTGATCATTTCCCAAAGGAACCTGTGATTATTTACCAGAATTAACTAGACACTGGAGAATGAAAATAACCAGATCTTCCAAGCGCTGGATACAGGGTCTGAGTTGATACTGATACCATCGGGCCTGTCCCATTGGAACCCAGGCTGTGGATCCAGGCACCAATACTCCTATGCCTCATAAGGGGTCAAATGTGTCTGCAGACCCACCCTGGGGAAACGTCCCTGGTTCCTGAGGACGTGATTGGGATGGACATGCTGGGGAGTTTACACTGATTCCCTTACCCGGCCTTGACCCAGCGAGTATTAAATCAGAAAACATACTGCATCCCAGGTGGAACTGGGGACCTAAGCACCATCTTCAAAGATGTAGGGATTCAGGAGTAGTGGTTCCCATCAAATTCCCACTCAGGGCACTTGTCTGGCTCCTGCAAAAACCAGGTGGATCACGGCAGAAAACTGCTATAAACTTAGCCAAGTACACAGCCCAATCACAGCTGCTGTGTCGGATCCAGGAACAGCGTTTTACTGGAACAGACTGACCCAGCTTCTGGAACATCCTAGGGATGCTGATGGTGAAGGGGTTCCTTCAAAAGGCAGTTTGCCTCTGAGGTGGGAGGGACCGATATTACTCATTAGCACTCCCCACTCTCACTCCTGTTACCTCCCAAGTTAAGTGCTGTGTACAAGACTTGGTCGGTAGCTCTGCTTTTATTGATAAAGCTGAGACATATATGATACAAGAGAATTGTGTAAATATTATTGTATTAGAGTTCCCCAGAGAAACAGAACCAGTACGAGAAATTGGAATCCCACTATCTGCTGTCTGTAAGCTCCAGACTTGGAAAGCCAATGGTATAGTTCCAGGCTGAGTCCAAAGGCCTGAGAACCGGGAGCAGCGGGGGAGTATGCCCCAGTGCAGGGGCAGGAAAAAAACCCAAGTTCCAACTCAGGCAGAGAGAGAGAGACCTTCCCCTGCCCTTTTTCAGATTGAATGAGGCAATTTTCTTTACTCAGTCCACCAATTCAAGTGACAATTCTGAAATAGTGCTCAACCACGTATCTGTGTATTCATTCCATGGCCCAGTTGACTTGAAACATAAAAGCAACCATCACAATTATTAATATAATTATGAGATGTTTCTATATTTATAAAATGCACATGCAATTTTCAACTGTCCTTTCATAAGCAGGACTGTCTCTTTAAGTTTATGGCATCTGACTTTTTGGTTTTAAATATCTGTTCTTTTGCCAACTGGCAATGCTGGCAGATGGCAGCCTTTTTTAAAAAATCTTTGTTTGTCTTAATTAAAAAATGTATAACCTTATATGGGTCTCTGGGGTTTCTAAAACATTTTACTATTTTTAAGTCGTATCCAAAATACAGAAAGAACCTTTGGTTTGATCAAGATTTGGGGCACGAAATGGTGCAGTGACACGCACTGCAATGTGAGCTATAGGCACTAGGGGGCGATGCTTGCCTATTAATTCTGTGGCTCCTATTAATGGAGTAACGGGATAAAAACCTAAAAGCCAACGGTTTCCTCTAGTGAAGAATTAGGCTTATAGTCACAGCTGAGTTTTTATATTTTACTGTCAAAACCTGGTTGGTTTAATATGCTGGCTGTATGCCGGCAAATACAGTACTTGAGCTTTTGTCCAAATTGTTTCTTGGAAAAAATGGTCCTACAGCAGAACAGCTACCCCAACGTATTAAAATGCCTGCTAACGTTAGCCAAGCGAAATTTTTCCACCACCTATAATGACATTTTCCTGTAGATGTTCTAATCTCTTTGTTAATTTGGAGTTGCTGAAATACTCTAGTTGCGGGGGGGTGAGCTTAATTAGTCGTATATTTTTTAATTTTTATTAACTTTAATAATATAATAGTTTTTACCTTTGTAAAAAAATTAATAAAATGCTATATAAGGAGAAGGCTACAGGCTACTTTAACCACAGATCTACATATATTTGGTGCCATAGAAAAACATTATTTTATTTTCATTGTGTGTATATGTGTATATGTTTCAATAAAGAAAATTGAAATATCAGGGCAGGCTGATAAATTTTGCCTCCACTGTAATATTTATTGTTACATTAGAAATATCTGGATATAACCTGTTCTGTGTAGTCACATGGTGTCTCCCCTTCATCATTCTTGACCTTGTACATGCCGATGTTTACGTTTTTCACCAGCGCACATTGAAATGGAAGAGTGTCCAAACGTTCGGTTCAAACACTGTGCTGTTATTGAATTCTTAATGGCAGAAAAAGTCCCTCCAGCTGAAATTCACAGGTGAATGCAAGCTGTTTATGGTGATCAGTATGTTGATGTGAGGACAATAAGACATTGAGCCAGGTGGTTCATTTGTGATGAAGAGGTGACGTCTGCAGTGAGGAAACAGTTTCAAAAACAAAACACCGATTTATTTTTTTTTAAGATTATTTTTATTGTTTTTGTCAGAGAGAGAGAGAAGGGGGAGGGCCCAGAACAGTCTCCATAGTTGCACATCATTGGTTTTTCCACATAGTTTCCACAGGTGGGCACAGGGCTGCACAGGGCTGCACAGGGCAGGAACTGGGCCTGGGTCTCGCCCCGGTGAGAACTGAACTGGGGGCACTCCCCAGTTCAGCATATGGGTCCACACATGCTGGGGCCAGGATTCGATCCTTGGTCCCTGGGGCTGCAAAGCGAGCGCTCAACCCACTGAGCCATCCCGGCTTCCCCCACTTTCTGTTTAAATGAAGGCAAAACTTATCGGCCTGCCCTCATATGTAACTCATTCTGTAACTTTGTCTTTTTACCCAAATCTATATTGGAGATAATTTTATAATAATTTGGGCCTACCCCATTATTTTTCACTCTTGTTTATTAATATGAATAAACTACAAGTTGTTTCCAGTTTTTGCTATTTGAATATTCTTGTGGGTGTTTTGTTTTGCACTTGAATGAGGGTGTCTCCTGGGGAAATACTGATAACAGAACTACTGGGTCAGAAAATGTTCATGTTAAAACATTTAATAGATGTTTCCAATTTACTCTCCAAAAGTTGTACTTCAAAAATATATGAGTGGATTGATTCATTTTTCTATATACGGTTTATGCCAACAAGCCCACGACCACGCATGCCTTGCAGAAGGAAATTGAGCGCTGTATCAACAAAATTCAGCCACATTTATGCAAAACGGTCATGGAAAATCTCAACAAGAGTGCGTATGTGCCAGCAAAGCCGTGGAGGCCATTTACCTGATATCCTCTTCCATACATAAGCTTATACTGTATACCGGTACTTTATGAATCAATAAAAAATTTACAATTTTTAATTATAAACCTGTGTTTTCTATCAAAATTACTTCTTGCGTGAATTTTGGGACACCCGTTATCTTGGATAATAGAAAAATCTTTCTAAACAAGACAAAGAATCAAAAGTTCTAATGGATAAAATTAATAAAACTGACTACATCAAAATAATATTTTGTAGTGCATAAAATACCATAAATTAAATAAAAAGACAGGATAAACTATTTCAACACATAAGCATTTCTATGCAGAATATATCAATTACTTATAAAAAATAATAGACAAACAATTCTCAGTAGAGAAACATGAATGCCAGTCACCGTAGATATTCAACCTTCCTAGAGATTATAGAAATACAAAATAAATCAACAGAGATATACTTTAGGTATCAGAATGACAAACATTTAAAAAGTTTGTATCACGTGCTAGGACTCAGGGGTGGCGAACCTTTTGGCGATTGAGTGCCAAGGTTTATGAAATACGAGTATATTTGCTCTACTCGCGTACCAACCCATCGAGTGAGAGAGAGATATCGATTATTTTTATGTCTATAAGAGCATAAACAATAATTTTTTAAATGGTATTCACAGCTCCGCGTGTCGAAATAATTGCTCCACGTGTCGAAATAATTGCTCCACGTGCCACTTTGGGCACGCGTGCCATAGGTTTGCCACCCCCGTTCTAGGAGATGCTGAGATATCTTGGCAGTTGAACACTTGCCTTGCAATCAGGAGGTCCAGGGTTTGATTCCCGGCCGTGGCCCATGCAAACCCATATGATGAACTGAGGAACAACTGGTAACCACCAGGATGGCACAGCGGTGAAGGTTCTTGCCTCCAATGTGGGAGGCTCCCCATTCAGTTCTCACCCTGCGGGGATCCCACATCCATCTGGTGTGTAATGAAACCTTGTTACAACTAATGATGTACAACTATAGAGACTGCTCTAGACCCTCCCCCTTCTCTTTCTCTCCCTCTCTCTCTCTCACCTTCTCTCTCTCACACACACACACACACACACACACACACACACACACACACACAAAACAATGAAATAAAATTTTTTTTTCTTTTTTTTTAAAAGATATACTGGGGGGAAAGCCGGGACAGCTCAGCGGGTTGAGCGCTCGCTTTGAGGCCACGGGGACCGGGGATCGAATCCCGGCTCCGGCCCAGGCAGGACCCACATGCTGAACTGGGGAGTTCCCACAGTTCGGTTCTCTAGCTGTCTCTGTCTCTGTCTCTCTCTCTATCTGTCAAGAGTAAAATAGAAATAAATATGCACTGAAGATAAAATAATTACTCTCTATAA
>PVKE010034057.1:0-17589 GCA_004027555.1 Craseonycteris thonglongyai | reverse complement strand
GCCCCTGATCTTCTGGAGGGGCTTTGGATTCTGAGGTGTGCATTGTGTTTGATGTGGTTCTTTTTGCTTTACGCATGAGTCTGTTTTCCCTCTGGGGGGTTGCCTATCAGATGGGCTTCTCTTTATTTTTTCTTTTGGACTCAGTTATGGGAGAAGGAGATTTTGGGAGAGGGTTGGGGGATGCAGGCAGCTTCTGTGTTCTGGGGCACTTCAGGTTGCTGTCTTAGCTGTTAGATAGCAGGGTAGTAAAGGTGTGGCCAGGGGTGGGGTCATGTGAATAGGAGCTAGGGCGGGCCTGAGACACAATAGCAGATTCCTCTTTCAGCAGGGGGGCTGGTGGTTCATTGTGGGCGGGGCACAGGAGCTCTGGTCTTTCCTCCTCCTGGCTGCCCCTCCTTCAATCGTATCTGTAAGGCACGCCCTCAGGGCAGCACTTGGATGGGCTGGGGTTTGGCAGAGGCCCTGGTTGGCCGCGCAGTCCCACGCACAGGCGATGACACCTCGGAGACCCAGCAGGCAGCCCAGTTGCGCGCGGTCCGCAATGCCCCAGAGGCCCGGTGGGCGGGATGCCAAAAGCCCAGCTGCGCGCTCTTGAGCAGGCAGCCGCGCTGCAGCGGCCTGGTGGGCAGGGCGCTGAAAGCCGGTCCCAGGCACAGGCAGCGGTGCTGCGGCAGCCTGGAGAGCAGGGTGCCAAAAGCTCTGTAGCGCACTGGCGAGCAGGCAGCGGCACTGCGGGGCGGCCCGGTGGGCGGGGCGCTGAAAGCCTGGTGCGCACATGCAGTGATGTGCAGCAGCCCAGTGGGCAGGGCGCCGGAAGCCCAGCCGCGCACTTCCGCGCCGGCAGAGTTGCCGCAGCGGCCTGGTGAGCGGGGCACCAAAAGCCCAATTGCGCGCTGGCAAGCAAGCAGCGGTGTCGCTGCGGCCCGGTGGGCGGGGCGCCAAAAGCCCAGTTGCACGCTGGTAGCCTGGCCGCGGAGGCCCGGTGGGCGGGGCGCCGAAAGCCCTGTGCGCACAGGCTGTAGCTCGGGTGGCAGCCGCTCTACGCTCCCAGCTCTGCTGAGACCGCCGGATTCACTCCAAGCACGTCCAATGCAGCTATGCCCACTCACGCCCCAGCCCTCACTCCAAGAGCCCTGTCCTCAGAAGGCGCTCCCTCACAGTCAATCTCCTCCATAAATCAGGGGTGCTGAGCTGCTGTGGGCTGGTGCCCTGCTCTCACCCCACCCACCGGGAAGTGCCACCGCCCCGCTCCACAGTCCCGGTTCCACTTTAGGCTCTGTGATCTGATTAGGGCACTGCGTGCTGTCCCTTGAGTTCGGATATTAAATTGTCCACAGTCTTGTGGGGCTTCCACGCTCCCTAGGTCTCGGCTTCCAGCCCGCCCTCGATCCAGCTCCACTTTGACCGTAGTCCCCCAACCCCCCTTTGTTTTTGCCAGCCCCGGGCCGCGCTCCGAGTCTCTGTCCCCGAACCGCTGCTTCCCTTTCCCTCTCCCGTTCTCCCTTTTTTTCTCTAACCTTTGTGTGTTGTTCTGCATTGTGTGGTTCTCTAGTTGAGGTTTCTTCTCAGGGTTTCCCCTTGGGAAAAAATTTAATCAGGTTTGGGATAAGGTCCTGGGAGTTTAGTCCTCTGGAAGCAAGCACACTTTATGAGGAAGAACTAATAAAAACTGGATTCACTTGACTTCTAAGCTGGTCTTTTGGGAGCACAGAATCTCCAGGAGAACGTTACCTTCTGTCTAGATCCACAGGGAAATCAACGTGCATAGAGGTTGGAGTAACAAGATGTAAATGTACCTGATGACGAGACATGAAAAGCTGTAAATATCTCCTCATCTCCAGGCTATCAGCATGTGTAACCTTGGGCTGCATGGGACTGGGTTGTTGATTTTGGAGTCCTAAGTTTGTCGAGGATACCAAAGCTTGACTCCTTCCTGCTGTCTCATCTGGGGAGAGAGCTTCAGTCTTCATCCAGGTGGTTAGACTTTCACAAGGAGACCTCCCCCTCAGATTCCCAATCAGGTAAGTCTGAGAGTCCAATAGATACTGCAGGAAAGGGCCAGAGAAAATCAAAGCCAAGCACATTTACCTGAGGTCACTTGACAATTACCAGCCTAGCCCAGAACCTAGAGATCACTATGATTGCCTGATTAACTAATTAATTATTTATGATGCTAAAAAGAGACGTGAATGTTGAACTCAGCAACACATGAGTAATTGTTGACAAGTAACTGATGGAAACCCAATTAGAGATGGCAACAGGAGGCATGAAGTATTTCAAGTAAAAGTTTAGAACAGTGAGTTTTGCAATTAAGGAAGTATTAGGTGAGGAGGGTTATCTAATGAAGGGGTATATTCAATTATATTTCCATACTGATAAGACAGATCCAGATCCAATATATTGCTTACAGATATTACCTCACAACAGTAGTTCACAAGACATGCATTTCACATCTTTCACTCTTGAGTATTCACATGAAAAAGAATTTATTTGATAAATAAAAGGAGGTATGCTAAATAGCTTAACTTTGCAATTATTACATTACCGGTGACCTGAATATAGTTATTCACAGTATCTTCTTTCACTCTGGGTATTCACATGAAACAGACTTATTTGATAAGTAAAAGGAGGTATGCTAAATAGCTCAACTTTGCAATTACTTCATTACCTATGACTGGGAATATAGTCATGGGTTAGTTATCTGTTTTCTTTATTGTAATTTATCTGTACAAGTCCTTACATTTGTGCAGTTGGGTGAGAGTGTTTTGATTCCTGCTTTTTAAAAATTTTTAAATAAATTTATTGGGATGACATTGGTTAGTAAAATTATATAGATTTCAAGTGTACAATTCTATAATACATCATTTATGTGTTGCATTGTGTGCTCACCACCCAGAGTGAGTTCTTCCGTCATCATATATTTGAACCCTCTTCCTTCCTCCACCACCTTCCTTCCTTCGTACCCTCTGGTAACCACTAACTTTTGTCTGTGTCCATGAGTTTCTGATTCTTTGTCTTGTTCCTTTGTTGCTTTCAGTTTTGAGTGAAGTCATATAGTTCCTGACTTTTTCTGTCTGACTGATTTTGCTTAGAATGATAATCTCAAGATCCATCTATATTGTCACAAAGGGCAGTATTTCATCTTTTCTTATGGCCAAGTACTGTTTCATTGTGTAAATGTACCACATCTTCTTTATCCAGTCCTCTATCAAAGGACACTTTGGTTGTTTCCATGTGTTGGCCACTGTGAACAGTGCTACAGTGAACATTGGGGTACATACATCTTTGTGGACAAAAGTTTTCAGATATTTTTGGTACCCAGAAGTGGGATTACTGGGTCATTACATTTATGGGGGTGACATTAGTTAGTAAAATTATATAGGTTTAAAGTATACAATTTTATGATACATCATTTATATACTCACATTGCATTGTGTGTTCACCACTCAAAGTTAATTCTACTTCCTTCACCATACATTTTTATTCCTGTTTCTGATTGCATTCTTTTAAACAAAGAATTGAAGTTTCTTTTCCCAACTTTGCTATTTGTCATTGAGTTCTTTTGTTTATGTATACGTGGGGAATTGTATTTATTAATACTGTAGGTTATAATCTATCACTCAGTCATATTAGATTTTCTCCATTGCTTTGTTATTTTTTTAATGTTCTTATTGAAAGAAATCATATTGGGATGCTGGAGCGCTCATCTTGCAGCCCCAGGATCAAAGTATTGAATCCCAGCCCCGGCTCTTGCATACCCATATGCTGAACTAGGGTGGGCCCCCAGTTGGTTCTTACCAGGGAAAACTTCCTAGGTGGGAAGCCCTTGGTTAGGTTCCCTCCCCTGGCTCATGGGGGTGGGCCTCCCATGTGGGAGGCCCCCAGCCCAGTTCCTTCCCTGCACAGCCCTGCACCTGCCTGTGGAATGAAACTATGTAGAAAACTAATGATGTGCAATTATGGAGACTGCTCTGGGCCCTCCCCCTTCTCTCTTTCTCTCTCTGTCTGTCTCTCTGTCAAAAACAATAAAAATGAATCTTAAAAAAGGGGGGTATGCTGGGATGGCTCAGTGGGTTAAGCACTTGCTTTGCAGCCCTGGGGACCAAGGATCGAGTCCAGGCCCCAGCCTGTGCAGACCCATATGCTGAACTGGGGTGTGGCCCCAGTTCGGTTCTCGCTGGAGCAAGCTACCCATGTGTGAGGTCCCCGGTTTGGCCCCCAGCTTGAGGAAATGTGCCTACCATGTGGGAGTCCCCTGGCCTGGTTCCTGCCCACCCATGTGGAATGACACCATGTCGAAAACTGGTGACATACAACTATGGAGACTGCTGTGGGCTTTCCCCCTTATCTCTGTCTCTCTGTCAAAAACAAAAACTTCTTTAAAAAGAAAGAACTCAGGTGTTACTTTTATGTTCTTCACTTGTAAATCTTTGCTTAAACCAAAATGAAAGTGAATGTTCTTTTGTATACTTTGTGGTAATAAATAACCTTTTATATACTATTGCTAACTTGTTTTCACATTTCTGTTATTCCTTATTGTTTCTTTTGCCCTTTTGTGATTATATTTATTTCTAAAAGCTGCATCATCTTCTACTGTCCCCTGGAAGGCATTTTTAAAAATATTTGACAAAAGATTACCTTTACCTTCTATAAGCATATTTAAATTCATATATCTTTATATAAGAAGAAATGATAACTTTGACACTACTTCCTTCCTGATTTTAAATTGCTCTTCTATTATATCTTTTTATTTCCAAGTCTTTGGGAATTTAATCTGGAATTAGTGACCCATGTTGATATTATTGTTAGTATTATTTTATGTCTTTATATAAATTAATTTTCACTTAATTTTTTTCATACAACTGTTATGTAACCACTATATTTAACCTAATTTCATTTGTACTGATAATCTTTATTCTATAAGTTCTTAGTTTCTTTTAAAATGTCTATTCCTATGTTATGCAAACATATACATATTCATATGCTTTTATACATATGCATGAATGGCATTCTGTGCCTATCAGAAATACTTTTTTATAGTGCTTTTTATTTTCTATGTGTCTACTCTTCCCTTTTACTCAATAATACCTCATGGTCTTCCTTCCAATCTAGGTAGTGTGATGCCGATTCATTGTTTACATGACTACATAATATTTAATGGTGTGGCTGTGCTATTCACACTTCGAAAGCCTTACATATACTTTCTCAATACATTGTTATTATAACAATTATAGGAGATGCCAGAATAGCTCAGCGGTTGAGTGCTTGCCTCACAATCGCAAGGTCTGGGGTTCAATTCCCAGCCCCAGCCCGTGAAAACCCATATGCTGAACTGCGCCACAGCTGGTAACCACCAAGATGGTCCAGTGGCAAAGGTTCCCGCCCCATGTAGCCCCACATCCACCTGTGTGGAATGAAATTATGTCAAAACTAATTATGTACAACTATGTATGCTGCTCTGGGCCCTCCCCACCTTCTCTTTCTCCTCTCTCTCACACCTTATCTCAAACAATAAAATCTTAAAAAATAATTATTATTATTATTATACAAAATATTTTGAGGTTATTATGTTAAAACTCTGGTTTGCCACCAAAGGCAATATTGTTCGCACAGGGGACATTGAATAATATTTAGAGACATTTGTAGCTGTCACATGGGAGGTATCATTAGAGTCCATTGATGCTCTAAACACCCTACAATGAACAGGAGAGACCCTACCACAGACAGTAATCTGGCCCATCATGTTGATAGTGCAGAGATTTAGAAACCATGAGTTAAAGAATATATTATATGTACTTGCAATATTTATAACTGTCTTCAGATCATTTGCCCAACATTCTAACATTTTACAGTTCTACCAGAAAAAGTACCCCTTTGCTACCTGCTTAAAAGTTTCACCCCCAATCAATGTGACAGTTCTTTGAGTATTTTCCCCAGGCTGACAGATGTGGAAGAAATTTTTTGTTGTTCTTTAAGCTATTTCTGAGTTTGATTGAAGGTTCATATATTTGATTGCCATTTTGACTATTATTATATACCCATATGTTATATGCTTATTATTCTTTCATTATCAGCCTTTCAAATAATTTTTTTTTAATTATTGTTTCTCAGTTGACTTTGGGGGGACATTTTAACCATAAAAATGTTTTAAATTTTATTTATTTAAATATGTCTTATCTCTTTGCTTCTGTTGTCACCTTTTAAGAAATGGTTGGCCCACCCAAAGATATTAATACATACTTTTCTATTTGTTCACCTAAAAAATATTGGTTACTCTTACACTGAGTAGGCAGTCCCTCTGATTTTCTGTAGTATGATTGAGGTAGGGGATCAAGTTCATTCCAGGTCAATATTTTACCAACTTTTATTCAACAATCCAATCTTTCTGAATATGTTTAAATGCTACATTACCATGTGGTAAATTTACTTGTATACTGAGACCTAATTCCTGATTCATTCAATAAATATAATAATTACTGAGCATCTGCTCTGTTTCATAATTTTAAGAAACATTATATACTACCTTCTATATCTATGCCTTTGCCAATTTAATTAATAATCCATATTGATCTCATTCAATTGTTGCTATTTTATATCTTATATCTGTTCATTTTTTATGCTTCCTTCAATTTTCTTTGAAATCGCTCTCTTTAGCCTGATTTTATTCTTCCTGCCATTCCCTTTATTTCATAACTTCACCTTTACTTAAATGTGTTCCTATATATGCACACATGTATTTACATGTATCTGTGAAAATACAAAGGTGAGCAAAGCAGGTGAAGCCCTGTTTGGATCTTTCATTAAGATGGTGAAGTCAAGTACAATGAAATAAATGCTTGCATGACATATGCTTAGGCTTAAATCATATGAAGAAAGTTACTCAGTTAAAAGGATGGAATTTTGCAGGATTTTATAGAGTATGATCTGGGGAGGCTTTTGCATGTTGGATGGAGACCAGAACCAGTACCTACTGTATTTATCAAAAATGAGATCAAAACCCAAAGTCAAAGAAAAGATTCCACATCAGAGATGGGAGAGAAGGGTTTATCTCATCCTCTACTGACCATATCAAATCCAACTAGTCAAATAATTACAGAATAGGCATAGGTAAAACCAGTTTTCTACTCTTTGATATTAAATAGCCAACAATTGTTGTTTTATTTGTTTGTTTGTTTTGTTTTATTTGCATATTTTCTTTTGTGAATCACTGGTTTGTATTTTTGGTCAGTTTTCACTTGGGGTGTTCAATCTATAAGGTGTTTCAGACCATATATTTATTACTACTTTTGTCTTTTGGACACATTTATAATATGATTTCTCCTTAATTTTTTTGCTTGGCTTTAAGGTGGATATAATCAGGGTTGAAATGCCACCAGAATCTGATTCTTCTTCCTTATTGTCTCTGAGGGACCACCTGAGCTTATTAGATCTTCTTTCTCATGACCATTCTTCTTCTCTCTCTTCCCCTATGGTTATTTAACACATTATTTATGCTTCTTCAAATACAGGACAAGAAATGGAGATACTAATGGAACCCCAAGCTTATTTGGCCATGGGAGATTTAAATTCTTTTTAAAAAAGATGCTTGGTCTGGACAGCTTGAGTTGTATTTACTTAGAATCTAAATAGTGTGGGAGGAAGTGAGAAGGACATAGAAATAACACAGATTAGGAAGCCATGATGTGTTGTGGTGTGTGTGTGTGTCTTGTGAACTGAGAGCAATCCTCAGAGCGGGGTACCTGGTATCACATATACTCCAAGGTGACTTATATGATATGTGTTCAGGGACCATAACTGAATCAAAAGAAGGTACCAAAGGGAAGCCAGGATGACTCAACCCGTTGAGTGCTCACTTTGCAGCCCTGGGTACCAAAGATTGAATCCAGGCCCTGGCCCCAGTTCAGTTCTTGCTCCTAGTTTTGCCCCTGGCTCAAGGGAGCATGCCTCCCATGCAGGAATCCCCCATCCCAGTTCTTGCCCTGTGTGGCCCTCACCCACCTATGTGGAACAAAACCATGTCGAAAACTGATGACATGCAATATGGAGACTGCTCTGTGCCTTCCCCCTTCTCTCTGTCTCTCTGTCAAAAATAATAAAATCTTTTTAAAAAGACAGAGAAGGAACCAAGGATGAGATCCTTTTCAATTCACTGGATACCTTTGCAACCAGATTAACCCCTTGACATACAAAGATGGATAAATCATGTATTTCTTAAGCCATTGTAGACATTGGCATCTCTGAGATGCGTGCAGATTTTATTTGCTTTGAGTGGAGTTATAATGCAAATATTTTCAAGAAATAATTACATATATTCAGTGTTAAAGTGTGAACTGTAGAAATAATCCCTTTAAGACGTCTGTTTTGAATTTGTACGAAAGTGACACTGGAAACCAAATGGGGTATTCGAGTGAAAACAGTGAGACTGATATTCAACAAATTTGTACAGCTGATTATTCAACACAAGATTCAAATTCAATGAAGGTATCTCTATCCAACATAATGTTCATAAATGTGCAAGATCTACATCTAGGGGAAGCCCAGATGCTCAGCAGGTTAAACGCTTGCTTTGTAGTCCCAAGGACCAAGGATCAAATCCCAGCCCCAGCCCGTATGGACCCATATGCTGAACTAGGGTGTGCTTCCCATGTGGGAGGCCCCCAGTTAGGTTCTTGCCCCCTGGTTTGGCCCATGACTTGAGGGGGTCATGCCTCCCACGTGGGAGGCCCACAGCCCAGTTCCACCCTGTGTGGCCCCCACCCACCTGTGTGGAATGAAACCATGTCAAAAACTGATGATGTACAACTATGGAGACTGTTCTGGGCCCTCCCCCTTCTCTTTGTCTCTGTCAAAAACAATAAAATAAATCTTAAAAATGATTCTGTGAGCATCTTAAAGGTAGGCAGATAAAACTTTTCTTTTGTAGGAGGGAATAAGCAGAGTTCAGGGAATGTCTTTGTGTCTGAGGAGCTCCAGTGTGAGAGCCTGACATTAAGCTTTTGATTACTGAGGCATCCATTTCAAAGACACCCACCTCGAATAAACATTGCCAGCTGCATGACAGTTAAACTAGCTAAACAACCAGATGGAAACCTGGCTGACCACACATAGTTTCCCTTTTAGAAAGCAGTGATGATTGTGATTCAGGAGATGAACAGTGACATTGGGAAGAAAAAGAAAATATTCTAAATATAAAATTATTTACCCAAATTGCTGTTATAAACACTTTAGTTTTGTGAAGATTACTAGCAAATCCTATGCCTCTGTTTTATGAAATAAATGCTAGTTGATGATTTTTTTTTTAATAACCGTAGAAAAATAGACACACAATTGAAAAGATGAAGGGCCAGAACTTGAAAAAGAACAAGGAGTGTTTTCCAGTAACAGGTGATGAAATGAAAGCATACATTTCACTATGTATCAAAATGTTGCAAGTAAAGAAATCTAAAATATTATAAATATGTAATGGTCAAAAAGAGCAATATTAGAGACACTGATAATTTCAAAAACTATGCCTCACAAATGTTTCTTGGCTATATCACATTTGCTTCACTTTTTGGATAATGAAACTATATGTAAAAAAGACAATATTAAAAGTATAATCCACTATTTGAACAATTATACACTTTAACTGAAGATGTCTGTATGTCAAAGGGCTAATGTGCAAGATTTACACAGTGTGGACATTAATTCTCTGTGACTTGAAAGTTCAACAGCAATAGGTAGTCTACCTTGTTCCTTAACATTCTCTGATACCATCTCTGTGCCTTGCTCATTCCCCTTGACCCACTGGCTCATTTTGAACCTTGATTTTCTAAAACAACCATCTTCCTCAGGCCCTTTGCACTGGCTATTCCTTCTGCCAGGCAAACACTTCCCCAGATAAAACGTGACTCCCACTTATGCTTCTTTGAGGTGACTATTAAAGTGTCACCTGTTGGTAGGGTTGACTGTACTCCCCCTTTATCCACTAACTCTGTTATATGTGACTTCCTTTTCTTTATAGCATTTACATTTTTGAATACGTTATATTATTGATTTTATTGGAGTGTATATATTTTTTCTCAATCATTAGATAATAGAAACTTCTGTTTTTAGCATCCTATATTCTGAACAGTGCCTAAGACATGGTCTACATTTAATATATATTTCTCGAGTGTATGGAAGATATTGTCAATAAAACAGCAATATACATTATCTTTGAAGAACAGGTTGATAGTAGAAAAGGAAATTCTAATAAGAAATGGCACTAGAGATACCTTAATGGGGGACCAGACCATACATCAAATATAAAAATTACTTTCTTGATTCTAAAATAAAAACGTCGTGTTTATTCTCAGTGACTAGTGCTTGTTTATGTAAAAATTGATTTTTTTTCTATTTTCTGATAGTCACCTTCACCACATGGAACCAGTGAATCTTACACAAATTTCAGAATTTCTTCTTCTGGGGTACTCAGAGGAACCAGAACTGCAGCCCCTCATCTTTGGGCTGTTCCTCTCCATGTACCTGATCACAGTGTTTGGGAACCTGCTCATCATCCTGGCCGTCAGCTCAGACTCCCACCTCCACACACCCATGTACTTCTTCCTCTGCAACCTGTCCTTTGTGGACATCTGTTTCACCTCCACTACCGTCCCCAAGATGCTGGTGAACATCCAGACACAGAGCAAAGTCATCACCTATGAAGGCTGCATCACGCAGATGTATTTTTACATAGTCTTTGCAATGTTGGATAACTTCCTCCTCACAGTGATGGCCTATGACCGCTTTGTGGCCATCTGTCACCCCCTGCACTACACAGTCATCATGAACCCCCGGCTCTGTGCACTGCTGATCCTAATGTCCTGGATCATCAGTGTCCTGAATTCGTTGTTAGAAAGCTTAATGGTGTTTGGTCTGCTCTTCTGTGCAGACTTGGAAATATCCCAATTTTTCTGTGAACTCAATCAAGTTGTACAGCTGGCCTGTTCTGACACCTTTCTGAACAACATGATGATGTATTTTTCAGCTTTGCTGCTGGGTGGTGGTCCCCTGGCTGGTATCCTTTACTCTTACTCTAAGATAGTCTCCTGCGTACGTGGAATGTCTTCAGCTCTGGGGAAGCATAAAGCATTTTCTACCTGTGCGTCTCACCTCTCGGTCATCTCCTTATTTTATTGTACGAGCCTAGGAGTGTACCTCAGCTCTGCTGTGACCCATAGCTCACAGTCAAGTGCAGTAGCCTCAGTGATGTACACCGTGGTCATGCCCATGCTGAACCCCTTCATCTACAGCCTGAGGAATAAAGACATCAAGGGGGCTCTGAATAGATGGTTTGATAGGTAAGCTTTTCAAGGGCCAACAGTGCAAGGCTAAAGAAGTGCCCATGAATACAGGGTTCAAAGTCTCAGAGCCAGAAGTTCTGATACAAGTTATTCCAATCCTTGTATTATAAGTATTTGGGAATTCTCTTTTATGTTATGGGTTTACATGAATTTCTTAGCATAATTTATTCTCTTATGACATTTATCATTCCAAGTACTTTTTTCATTGTTTTGGTGAAAGAATAGTCATGAATCATACTGCTCCTATAGACAAAACTACACTTGGCTACTAAGGTCATTTACATAACATTTTTGTAGA
Source organism: Craseonycteris thonglongyai (assembly GCA_004027555.1). NCBI lineage: Eukaryota > Metazoa > Chordata > Mammalia > Chiroptera > Craseonycteridae > Craseonycteris > Craseonycteris thonglongyai. The sequence goes on along the minus strand of PVKE010034057.1, from coordinate 5,967 downwards.
GGAAAATCTTAGACCACAGGTCCACATATATATTTCTATAATACTACCTTTACTGTTCTTCCTGATAAATTAGACTTTAACATTCTAGTATGTTTTATAACTGGTCTCTTCATTTTATACTCTTCAGTCTCTTATTTAGTTGTGTATTCACATGCCTCCCATTGTCACTGGCAAATGTTTTCAAGAAGAAGCTACATGGAAATATAAATTAAAAAAATTGACTAACCTAATATGGTTAGAGTCAGAGATGACCTTAACTATAATGAAATAAAAATAACCATGCATTATATTACTAAGCAAGAATATTTTTCATATTGCACATCTTACACATTGAAGTCTGGAATATTATGTCCCATGTCTAAGGGCCTTATGCATTGGAGTGAAGAATTACTTGGAGTGTGTTTTGGGTTTTTTTTACTAACCTATCTTCTTCTTCTGCTTGAAAACTTTCAGTGTGCTGCTTACCAATATGACTCTATTATTCTAAATGAAATGTCTCTTCTTTTCTAAATTTCTTCATAACCACAAAAGTATAGACAGTGAATGAACAATATTAGTATCATTTATTATATATCTTCTTTATACTCAGAAATATCTTCCATCTTCATCATCAAAGGATGACTCACACAGGAGTTAAAATTCTGCCCCATCATGTGAATAAGGATCACAAATTTTCCTGTACAAACATGTATGTCCTTCCTTTCACCCTCTCTTGATTACCTGAAAGGGAACTTCAGTGAAGTCATTTTTATAAAGTTAGTTTAAATAAATTTGAATAGCATAATGATTGTGAATGCTGTCTTCAACTATCAGTACAAATGCCAAAAGTAAGTAGCAGATTGTTATATTTTCCCTCAGTGCTGTTTGCTTTTTGTATCAGCTATTGCTATGTTACAAGCCATCCATCCTAAAAACAACTTTTAAAAGATTTTTATTAAAATATAGCTACCATACAATATTTCAGGTGTACCCAATAGTTATTCATCATTTAAATACCTAAAGAAGAGGTTCAAAATTTCAGGTATAAAACAAGTCATGGGGATGTTAAATGCATCATTGGGAATACAGTCACTAATATTGTGATAGCATAGTATGGTGTCAGATGACTGGTTTGAGGGCATAGGTGTTTCATCCACCAGTCCCCTCCATACTCAGCCAGAAAGTCTGTTAGGGAGCTAGTCTTCCCCTTTTTATTCTTTTTTGTTGAGGCTACCATGTTGGGAGAGAGAGAGAGCACAAAGGCAGAACGTTGCAAGTAATTTTGTAACCTGGCATACTAGATCAACAGGTTTCAACCTTCTTTATTTTAGTGAAAGGACAAGAAAATGGATTCATGAATGAAGATTCTTCCCAGTTTCACCTTTTCACACCCTGATCCCTTTCATAAGGGTTTTTTCTCTTACGTACTAATACTCCCAATTAAATCTTCTTTGCATATATGCTGTATGCATATTCTCCTCTCTGTACATTCCTTCTTAGTGCAGGATTCTACTAAATGGACGTGTCCTATTTGTTGCAAATGCTTAACATACATGTAACCTCTGTTAATGATTTGGATTGTCAAGTCATCTTTATGCTAATAATATAATTTCTTGAAAATATAATATTCTATGTTACATAAAAAAATATTGTAAAAAAGACTTTGAGTATCATGAATGAGCCTTGTAGGAGAACCATTCCTTAGTAGACAGAAATTTTAAAAATTAACTTATACTCTCTGTATCTCTTTTAGTCCCAATATGTATAGGTATTCCCAGAGCCCATACCTGTGAACCCAGTCTCTATACGTTTCTTTTTCTAGGCCTTCTTGACAGAAATGGCTTTTTCTTTATTATGAACCTACTGTTGGTTAATCAAACTGGAAGCCATGATAAAAATATAGCAGTGAGCCTCTACTGTAGTTGATGTGGTCAGAATGATTTTCATAAAAAGCTAGGATATCAGTGAATGATGTCCAACTGTATTTTTTAACTCATTGGAGAAGGAAGCAAACCCCAGAAATGGAAGGAGCAATAACTGTGGAGTGCTCTGCCTGCATGTGGAAGGAAGGAATCCAATGGGATAAGAGATGTACATGCAGCTACAAAGACCTATCCCATGGGTCAAATTAGCACAAGTTTGCATTCTGTTTTTCTCTTTTATCTCCAGAGAACTGAACCTCTCAGGGATTAGAGAGCCAAATGAATGCTTCATTAATGAGGCTCATGGGAATCCAGCCCCTAAAGCCACAGAACTATAAATGCTTCCGCTACACTCTCTCAATTCTACTTTACTAGTCTCTGATGATGAGTAAAACCCAACAGTGACTTACAGAGGCCTCATGAATAGTTCCATTTGCCTGACAGAGCTTCCAATTTCATCCATCATCCAAAGAAGAAACTGGATCAATGAACTCAGACTGTTCCCTGATCATATCTTGGCAAGCCACAGCATCTTCACTGGTGTTAGGGAATGTGGCATAACATAATGGACTCTTTTTACTGGTAGTAATTTTGAGGCTATCAACAAGAATAAGTAAAGGAAAATTTAATGGTACAGAACCCTGCAAAGTTAGCATTCCTAATTCTGGTGGAAGATTCTGAGTACACTAAAATATTTTTTTTCTTCAGTCTGTTTCCTCTGGTGTTGGCTCTCCATCATGGGCCCTTCCTCCCTTAATATGATTGTCTCTTATTTTACTGATTATCCTTATCCCTTCATTGATGTAAATATCTAACAGTTTATAATGTGTTCTTTCAGTTGTTCAACAAATACTGATTCAGTAATTACTTCATGGTAGGCACTAAACTCTGTCCTGAGGTTGAAGAACAGAGTAAACATTGTGCCTTCTCTCTAGGGGCACACAGCTTAAACCAAGGTAAGAGACATGGAAATAAACAGACAGTATCCATAGATGGTACTGCAACCGTATGTAAAGCAGATCCAAAAGTAGTCAACTCTTTCTAGGAATGTTAGTGAAGCCTTTACAGACAGTCTTATAATTTTACTGAGGTTTTCCAGTAATAAAATGTAAGAAGAAGCAGGGAAATAGATGGAGAGATTAAACTTTAAGGTGTGATATACTAACCAAAGTCACCCCAACAAATTTAATAATAAAATCAAATAATTTTAAAAAGAATATCTCTGATGAACACACATATGCAAAAGTCCTAAATAAAATACTAGCAAATAGAATACATCAATACATGGGAAAGATTACACATCATGATCAAGTGGGATTTATTCCAGGGGCACAAGGATGGTTCAATATATTCAAGTTGATCAATGTGATATAGCACATAAAATAAAAAATAAAAACCATATGATTATATCAGTTGATGCAGAAAAAGCATTTGACAAGATACAACATCCATTTATGATTAAAACATTTAATAAAATGGGTCTAGAAGGAAAGCACCTCAACATAATAAAGGCCATATATGACAAACCCTCAGCGAATGTCATACTGAATGGGGAAAAACTGAAGCCTTTTCTTCTAAAATCAGGAACAAGGCAGGGGTGTTCCCTGACACCACTGTTACTCAACATAGTGCTAAAAGTTCTAGCTGGAGTCATTAGGCAGGAGAAAAAAATGCATTCAAATTGGAAAGAAGAAGTTAAATTGTCACTTTTTGCAGAATACATGATTCTTTATATAGAAAATCCTAAAGACCTCACCAAAAAAACAAACGAAGTGAAACCTATTAGCAATAATAAATACAGTAAAGTTGTAGGATACAACATCAGTGTACAAAAATCCATTGCATTCCTATAAATAATGAAACAGAGAAATGAAAAAAAAACTATCTTTTTTAATAACAAAGAATAAAATACTTAAGAATAAACATAACAAAGGATGTGAAGAACGTATACATTGAAAACTATAAGACACTATGAAATGAAATTGAAGAAGACACAAAGAAATGGAAAAATATTTTGTGTTTATGGATTAGAAGATTCAACATAGTTAAAATGGTCATATTACCCAAAGTAATACACAGATTTATTGCAGTCTTCATCAAAATACTGATGACATTTTTTCAAAAAATCATCAGATTTGTATGAAATCATAAAATATTCTGAATAGCTAAAGCAATTCTACAGTAAAAGAACAAGCTTGGAGGCATCATACTCCTGACTTCAATTTATACTACAAAGCTACAATACTCAAAACAGCATAGTATTGGCAGAAAAACACACAGACCAGTGGAAGAGATGAAAAATCCAGAAATTATGTGTGTGTGTTTATATATAAAACACATACACATATAATTTTCAACAAAGAATATACTGGGGAAATGTAATGCATTTTTTTAAAAGATTTATTTTTTTTGTTTTTGACAGAGAGAAGTGAGAGGGCCCATAGCAGTCTCCATAGTTGTACATCATTAGTTTCCAATACAGCTTCACTCCACAGGTGGGTGCAGGGCTGTGCAGGGCAGGAACCAGGCCAGGGACCTCCTACATGGGCAACACACCTGGGGCAGGAGCTGAACTGGGGGCCTCCCACATGGGAAGTTCATCCAGTGAGATCTGAACTGGGGGCACACCCCAGTCCAGGATGTGAGTCTGAGCAGGCCGAGATACAATCCTCAGACCCTGGGGCTGCAAGACAAGCACTCAACCTACTGAGCCATCCTGGCATCCCCTAGTAATGCTGGAAAAATCAGAAAGCCATGTGCAAAAGAATAAATCTAGAATGCAATCTATTAATATACCAAAATTAACTCAAAATGGATTGGAGATCTACACATAAGACCTGAAACAATAAGTTTCATAGAAAAAAGCCTCAGTACTAAACTTACAGACCTCGGGTTCAGGGACAATTTTATGAATTTGGCCTTAAAAGCAAGGGAAGTTAAAAAGCAAAAATGAATTAATGGATCAGATGTATGGTGATGGAAAGAGAACTGACTCTGGGTAGTGAGCACATAAGGCAATACATAGGTGATGTGTGATGTAATGTAGAATTGTACACCTGGAACCTATGTAATTTTTACCAACCAATGTCACCCCAATAAATTTAACAATTCATGAAAAAAATGAATGAGTTAATGGATCTATATCAAACTAAAAGGCTTCTGCACAGCAAAAGGAACCATCAACAAAACAAAGAGGCAATCCCTCAAATGGGAGAACATATCTGCAAAAACACCTCTAATAAGGGGCTAATATCTAAAATATATAAAGAACTTGTGCAACTCAACAACAAAAAAACAATCCAGTTAAAAAATGGGCAAAAGACCTGAACAAACACTTCTCCCAAGAGACATACAAACAGCCAACAGATATATGAAAAAATGCTCACTGTCACTAGCAAGTAGAGAAATGCAAATCAAAACCACAATGAGATTTCACCTCACACCTGTTAGAATGGCTAGAGTCAACAAGACCAGTAATAACAAGTATTAGAGAGGCTGTGGAAAAAAAGGAATCTTTACATAGTACTGGTGGGAATGTAAGTTGGTACAGCCACTATGGAAAACAGTATGGAGAATAGAGTTACCATATGACCCAGCAATTACTCTTTTGGGTGTCTACCCTCAAAAATCCAAAAACCTTTATCCATAAAAATATATGTTCCTTGATGTTCATTGCAGCATTATTCATGGTGGCCAAGAAATGGAAACAACCAAAGTGCCCTTTAATATATGTCTGGATAAAGAAGATGTGGTACATGTACACAATGGAATATTACTTGGCCATAAGAAAAGATGAGGGGGTTCTGGGATAGCTTAGCAGTTGAGCATTTACCTTGCAACCTCGAGGTATGGGGTTTGATTCCTGTCCCCAGCCCATGCAAATCCATAGGCTGAACTGTGGTGCAATGGGTAACCACCAGGATGGATCGACAGCGAAGGTTCTCACTTTCCATGTGGGAGGCCCTGGTTTGGTTCCCACCCTGCATGGCCCCACATCTACCTGTGTGGAATGAAACCATGTCACAACTAATGATGTACAACTATGGAAACTGCTCTGCCCCTCCCC
>PVKE010034056.1:0-17591 GCA_004027555.1 Craseonycteris thonglongyai | reverse complement strand
ATCGCAGCACTGTTCACAGTGGCCAGAACATGGAAACAACCAAAATGCCCTTCGATAGATGACTGGATAAAGAAGATGTGGTACATTTACACAATGGAATACTACTCAGCGATAAGAAATGATGAAATACAGTCATTTCTGGCAACATGGATGGACCTAGAGACCATCTTAAGTGAAATAAGTCAGACTGAAAGAATCAGGAAACATATGACCTCACTTATAGGTGGAATATAAAGCTGAAAGTAACAAAGACACAGAGACCTATGGACACAATATCTGGGTGATTGCCTGAGGGAAGGGGAGGAGGGGGGAGGGAGAGAGGGAGGGGAGGTGGGAGAGGACACCAGCATTATGGACACACTCAATAGTTTGGTGGTTACCTGGAAAAGGGGGAGGAGAGGGGAGGGAGAGCTGTGGGGGGAGGTGGGAGTGGGCACTGGATATATGGTGGTGCGGGGGGAGCTGATTCTGGGAGGTGGGCACATAATGTGATGCATGGGTGATGTGATGTGGACTTGTATATCCGGAAACTACCTAATTGTTACCAACCAATGTCACCCCATTAAACTTAACAATATAAAAAAAAAAGAATTTTGAACTATACACATTTCAGAGCAGGGCAGGGGTTCTCAACCCCCAGGCCCCTGACTGGTACTGGTCTGTGCCCTGTTAGGACCTGCTGCACAGCAGGAGGTGAGCCGCAGGCAAGCAAAGCTTCATCTGTATTTACAGCTGTTCCCCATAGCTCACATCACCACCAGAGCTCCACCTCCTGTCAGATAACTGGTGGCATTAGATTCTCATAGGAGCGCAAATCCTATTGTGAACTATGCATGAGAGGGATCTAGGTTGCACACTTCTTATGAGAATCTAATGCCTGATGATCTGAGGTGGAGCTGAGGTGGTGATGCTAGTGCTGGGAAAACTGAAAATATATATTAACATTAGCAGAGAGGTTTGACTGCACAGAGACCATAATACTATAAATCAGTTGCCTGCAGACTCATATCCAAACCCAAGCTCACAGATCTCACTGATTCTTCATTATGGTAACTTGTAAAATTATTATATTAGGTTGGTGTAAAAGTAATTGTAGTTTTGGACCATGCATTTTATTAATATAATGTAATAGTAATAGAAATAAAGTGCACAATATATGTAATGCACAATAAATGTAATGCACTTGAACTATCCCCAGATCATCTCCCCTATCCCTTCCTCATCCATGGAAAACTTTTCTTTCATGAAACCAGTCCCTGGTGCCAAAAAGGTTGGGAACTGCTGCTTGAGGGTCTTTAGTATAACATCTCTACTGTACTACCTGGGAGCCTACGGGTCTGAAGGAGATAAATATGATGATCTGGGTGTGCTTTAAAATAATTGTAATTAAGGAATAACCGTTGCTTTCAGACCGACTAGAAAAATACCCTGTGATCTGAGAGTGCCTGCCAGACATTCTATAATGTCGAGTTCATCAAAAGCTTTGTCACCAAAAACCCAAGCATGTCCTTAAAGTGCTTCCTTTTTGGCTCAGAGATAAAAATACATAGTACTTTAACCTCCCAAGTTTCATAGGGTAAAACAGTTATTTCTGTACTTTGGTAATAGCCCTTTTCTTGAGAATCTGACACCATCCATGACCTCATTGTATAATGCAATCACCAGAAAGCTTTGAATTTCTAGATGTACTAAAAAGCTTTCAACATGTAGGCATAGACATTTAAAAAGAAAAAAAATTTAAAACATCTTTGGGAAGCCAGAATAGTACAGTAGATTAAGTGCTCACTTTGCATCCCTGGGGCCCAAGGATCAAATCCCAGACCAAGCCCATGTGGACCCATATGCTGAGCTGGGATGTGCTTCCCGTGTGAGAGGCCCCCAGTTCGGTTCTCACCCCCCAATTTCACCCCTGGCTTAAGGGGGCATGCATCCCATGCAGGAGACCCTCAGCCCAGTTCCCAACTTGCGCAGCCCCTGCCCACCTGAGTGGAATGAAACCATGTTGAAAAACTGATGATGTGCAACTGTGGAGACTGCTCTGAGCCCTCCCCCTTCTCTCTCTGTTCTTCGTCAAAAATAATAAAATAAAATCTTAAACAAAAAACAAAAAAAAACTTTGAATTTTAAAATAGTTTGGTTTTAGTGTCGTTGCTCACCCAATCACATGAGTATGATGAAGCGGCCGGTCTCTGCTCTCCCTGTGAGCTCTGATTAGACATTGTTAGGTACAGTGCTGTCAGTGCATTTATGCTGGGCCATTCCATCCTATTCCACTCTGCAAATATGCACTCTTCTCCAGAATAAGCCAGTGCAGCAACGGCATTGGACAACAGTGGCACACGAGTAAATGTCCCCATTTTCAGGAAACTTCTAGTTTTGTGGGGACAATACCTGCTGTACTTACTGCTAAATTTGTGCTTCATTGAACCTTTTTGAATTCTATATAATCTACTCCAGCTCATTCAATGGAAGCTGATTACATTTTTACTCTTTTTTTCCCTCAAGTACACTAAGTACAGTAAGTCAGTACTGGGCAACAACCAGCATGGCTTCTTTGCTAGTAATAGTAATAATCATGATAACCACCAGTTGTCACTAAGCATTCTCTATGTTTCAGAAGCCATATTAGAGGACCAAAGCAAACACTTCGTGTTCTTACTGTGTGCCCAACACTACTGTAAACATTTTACTTACATTAATTCATTTGATTATATTAATTGTGATTTACTCTACACAGATAATAAGTCACAAATACTAATTTTCACATGAGGAATCTGATGAGAGAGAGATTAAGAAAATTACCCAGGTTACACTAACAAGCCTTATACCTGGGACCCCAACTTCAGTAGTGTTGTGCCAGAGATCTGCTCTTAACCATTAAGCCATACACAGAAGTACCCTCAAAGTTAGGTATTATGGTCCAGTTTTTCCAAGGGAGGAAACTGAAGTTGAAAGAGTTAAGAAAATGTGTTTGCCACTGGGGTAGTTTACAAATACTCCAGTTCTCCTTTCCTTCTGGACATGAGAAAGTTGTACTTCTCTACATCCTCTGGATATGTGACTTGCTTTGCTCAGTGAGATAGGAACAGAAGTGACAGTGAGGTATTAAGAGCCTGTATTCAATGTACCATATTCCTTTCCCCCTGAGTTGTTAAAACCTTTGTCAAAACAGAGCCTTTGTCAACCTGGATCCTTGAGTGTCTGTGGACAGCACCGCTCCTCTGGACTGGTGTTGGGCATACAGACAAAGAATTTTTCTGGTAAACTCAGGAGATTCAGGTTGAAGATATGTGTCTCTGATCCTGGTCTCCCTGACCCAACAGTTTATAAGTTTTTCATTTGTTATTTCTCTTTTGATATTGCATGACCTGCAGGAACCTAAACTTAGATTTTTTTGTGCACATTCTACTTTTAATATAGTATTGAAAGTTCTTAAAATGTGCAATTTGATGTCAATGTTTAGTCCAAGATTAAAAGCATGTGGAAGAAAAGTCCCTGTCACTCTGTGGCCCATGCATTTGTCTGGAGCTTAATTTGGAGATTCAAAATTTGGCCACAAACTTCAGTAATAATGTCAGTTAAGAATGCAAATTTGCCCTACGTGTTACTCAAATTTCTGACTACAGTTCTAGTTTTTGTGGTGTGAGTTGGTACATGACTTCTATAGGTTAATTGTCACTCAGACACTATGACTGTGTAAAGTAATGCCATCATCCATGTGTTTATTGCTTTCTCTCTATATAAGCCTCAAATTATCCAGGTGCTCATATTTAAATTCAAACTTTGTAGATTTCCAAATCCACCAGCTGAATACACTAAACAAAGCTGTGTAGCACTGACTACCATGACAACAATAACATAACCACATGAGATTCTGAACCTCTTTCCTGAGGTTCCTCCTAAAGCCTAATGAGTAGAAGACCCTGGGGACCCTGCCTTTTGCATTATTTGAGTTATTGAATGGAATGGGCCAATAGGTGTTCATGTAAGATGGAAAATGCAAGGAGAAAACTCGTATCTCCTAAGATAGCAAGGATACATTTTTAGAGACTTAGAATTTTCTCTATTATTTGCTGAAAATTGACTGATAACTTTAACTCTGTAAAGTTACTTTATTCATTTAATCAAAAGTTCCTAACCCTTCATTCAAAAGCTCATTTGAACTATCTTAAGTGTGTTTGGTTGTTCATAGTACTGTCTCACTTTAGAAATAATTAGAAGTAACTACTATGTATACAGTTAACCTTAGACAATATCTATTAAATGATACTAAAATAATTTGTGGAATGTTAAACAATAAATAGATTGTATAGTTTGTTTGTTTTTAAATAATTGTAGATTTTTAGGAAGTTGACAGATCCAGAATGATTTTATATACGTTTTCCCCAATAGTTATATCTTACAAAATTTTAGTACCCTATCAAGACTAGAAAACGGACATTTCTACAATATATATGTGTGGTTCTATACCATTCTATTACATGTATAAACTCCTGTAACCACCACTGCAGTTAATATACAGCCTGTTCCATCACCACAAAGGTTTTCCTCTCTATGGTACCCTTCTCCCCTCCATCATCCTTAATTTCTGACAACCACTAATCTGCTTACCATATCATTCCATCATTTGAAAAGCATTCTGTAAAGTATATTTTTAACAGATGAAATAATTTTAAGTTATTTTTCACATTTTTAAATCATTAGAAATCCAGCAGTTCTCAAACATACCAAGGTAATTTTTCATATTAAACAACGATAATTTGTATAAAATTTGTTCAGAGTAACATTTTTAATCATTTTTCTATCATCTACATACATATTAAATGTTATATATATTTTAGAGGATGACAACATTCTTTTTTTTTAATATATATTTATTTATTTATTTATTTTTGACAGAGAGAGAGAGAGGGAGAGAGAGAGAGATACAGAGACAGAGAGAGAACTGAACCAGGGGAGCTCCCACTTCAGCATATGGTTCCGCACAGGCCGGGGCCAGGATTCGATCCCTGGTCCCCGGCGCTACAAAGTGAGCACCTAACCCACTGAACCATCCCGGCTTCCCCACAACTTTCTTGATGACTTGATAGCATCAGCATTTTCTGTTGGTGGTAGCAATTAGCAAATATAAGTTACATGAGAGTTTCATACTTCACAAAGTGTGGTTCTTCCAATAGGCTCTGGGTTTGATCTAAGACCTACTTCATTATGGTGAGCCTTTGGGTTGTTTTGTTTGTTTTCTTTTATTTTGTTTTCCTGGAAGTGAGATTTGATATAAATCTAAATATGACAAACTTTCATTAAAAAAAAAATATTGACCTTCCATTTAGAACAACATAGTAATTTACTGTATTAAGCTTATATGGATGTGTACTATTAGGAGAATTTTACGGAAGTTATATTCATGTAAGCTATATTCATTTCTATCTTAATTAGAAATCATCTTTTTATGCCTAGTATATGTGATAATTTCTCCATGTTCAGTGACTAAACTTGTAAATAGGTCACAATCGATTGTTAAAAATATATAGGCAGCCAACTGGCCAATAGAATGTCATCCTGGCTAAGGAAGAGAAAAAAAATTACTAAGGTGAAATGAAAATGCCAATACATGCTAAGAAAGAGCTTATAGAAAGCATGTGAAATTACCTAGACTGATGATACTAAAAATAAATGAAGCAATGGTTTAAAAAGAACATGTGTGATTTTTATTCTTTGAGAAATGGACTAAGGTAGGGAATAGAAAGACAGGGAAAAAATAATGATTTCATCTATTGAAAGAAATTATTTAACCTATTTTTATGAAATCAGGACTAAAAAGTGTTTTGCATGATCTTCAAATGTTTTATTTCCTTTTCAGGTCAGTGTGCATTAATAAATATTAATATTAAATGACTTAAGAAAGATGAGTTATAGTCTACTCATAACTTGTCATGTATCCTTTAAACTATTCTTTAATAATCATTAATTTAGAAGGAAAATTTGAGTGACAAAAGTCCTGTCCTACAACACATCTTTATGTTCACTAAGATAAAGACTTTGTTGAATTATCAATTATTTAAAGGAAGCAAAAAGACAGTAGTTACAGTAGATGAATTAAGGCTCATATAGGATCTCAGTAGGCCAAAAGGATGGACCAGGTTGGATACAATGAAATTGAATTGGTATAAATACAGGAATCCAGGTTCTGGGGTTGGGACTGGATGAGACTGCATGGGAGCGTGTGACTTGTCATCAGCATACGCCGAAAAAGACTTAAGTTTTTCATAAGCTCTACCTTTGTGACCCACCGAGTGAGTGACCTGACAGTCAAATAAAGAGATGATAGACATAGATACATAGAGAGAGAGAGAGAGAGAGAGAGAGAGAGAGAGAGAGAGAGAGAGAGAGAGAGAGAGAGAGAGAGAGACAGGCAGATGATAGATATAGATAAATTATATACAAGGGCTGTATATAGTTTATATGGAAAAAATTCAGCCACAAATGCCTCCATTTTTATATTATATGACTGGATACTTTCCAAACAGCCCTCTATATATGTGATATACTGTCCACAGTAGGAGGTCAAATTGTCCTACTCTATTTCATCTTGGTCATATTTTCCAAGTAGTTCTGTGTTCATTTCTGTAGAGATCTACATGAAGTATGACATGTATAAAAAAAAAATGTGGCCACTAGGTAAAGGAGACTCAAAAATGTATTGTTGAAGACTAGGATGTTTTTCTGACTTCACAACAATAAAGAACTAGAGGGAGGGTAGGGGCTTAGATTTGAATTTTGTTTGCCACATCCAAAAAGTCAGCATAACTTGGACCAGAGTCAAAGATACATTGAAGCAGAATTCAACATTACATAAGAAATAACTTTCCAGCCATATTTAGAGAATCCAAAGTTGGATTTATTTGGAGACAAAGAGTTCCTTGTCACTGAAGATATACAAGCAGAAATTTCAGTAGCCACTGTGGGTGTGTTATAGCAGTGATCTAAGCAACACCAATATTACAGTCACCTCAATCCTGAGACTTTATTTAAACGTGTGTCAACAATTCCCAGGTGTACTACTTACCAACTTCTTGGGTATCACTTAACTTCTCTGGGCCTCAGTTTCCTCCTATTTAAAGGATTGAGGGGATGGTAATAACTTATAAAGCTGTTAGAGAGATTAAAGGAGGCTGAAGAACAATAACAGTAGCCTGTTTCCTAATCTCCCCCATCACATTCCCAAAATAACCAAAAGATCAACAAGAATAACAAATAAAACTACACAGCACTTACGACTTAAGCATTGTTAGGAGACAGAAAATACTACAACCTTCAAGTCACATATGAGGAAAACAAAGAAATAAGCTCTAACAAAGCATCCAATACCTAAAAACCGTCCCAGTAAACCAGTGCATATGGAGAGTCCGGGTGAGGCGGGCAATAGGAGAAAGCGAAACACACAAAAATGTCAAAGAAATTAGGTTTTGGTTGTTCATAGCCCTGGCTACAGGAAAGGAGCTTGAAAGTGTAAGGCCTGACTTGCATCCTCAGAGAGGCAGTGCCTCTGTGGGGAGGGTTAGTGACAGAGAGTAGAGATTGCACTCCTTGGATATGAGATCTTGGAGGGAAAGAAATAGAAGGAAAAAATGAACTTGCTGAATAAGATCCGTTGATTGTATCAATATCAATATTATGATTGTGATAATTGTACAATAGGTTTACAAGACACTTCCATTAAGGGAAACTGCAAAAAGAGTATACAGAATCTCTATATTATTTCTTATAACTTCATGTGAATCTTCAATGAGCTAAAACTAAAAGATTTTATTTTAAAAAACGGATTCTATTTTCAAAGCAGTAAAACTAGGCAAAATGAAACTATATTGTTTAGGAATTTATAGTTAGGTTTAAAACTAAAGAAAAGAGAGTGATTGTCATAAAAGTCAGGGGAGTGGTTTTCTTTACAATAGGAGGAAGGTCTGTCACAGAAAAAGTGAGATGGGTGTGTTTCTTAACTTGAGGATTATTATATTCTGTTTTAAAATAATTATAGTCTCCATTTATATTTTCTAAAAAACTTACAAGAAAAAGTACTCACCTCCAGGTCATACTTTGTTAACCACTATTCTAGGACACAAAGAAAACTTCAGTAGATTCCACAAAGTACAGTACAAAAAAAACTGATTTGAGCCCAGTGCAATAAAATTGGAAATTAAAAATAAAACCAAGAAATGAAAGATTTCTCACCTGGACATTAAAGATCTTGTAGTATATAGTTCTTGAGTGAAAGGGGAAGGAAACAAAATAACTATTTTTCTAATAAATAATGATAAAGACACTATATACCAAAATTATGGAATACATTTATAACAATTAGAGAATAATTTTTAGTGCTATATACCTATAGCAATAAAAATGAAAAATAAAAAAAGTGAATTAAATTCCCAACTCAAAATAGTGAGCAAAAAAATATTAAATTCATAGACAGGTGACAAGCTGGGAGAAAATATTCAGAGCATATATCACAGATAAAGCATTGAATCTCATATTTATTGAGAATTTTTTTAATTGAGGGAAAGAGACCTATAGAAAAATGCACAAACTACTTAAAAAGATAAAAATGGCCATGATTTAATCATATGAGAAAATATATGCAATTTCTTTCATATAAAAAATGCAAATTAAAACTTCAATAAAATTCCATTTTTTACCCATTAAATAACCAAAATTAACAAGCTTGACAATAGACTCTGATGATGAGCTGGTGGAGAAATAGGCCCTGCCACACATCTTTGATAAATATGAAAAATGGTACAATCTCCGTGGAGGAGGATTTGAGATTATCTAACTACATACAACCAAAGCTCAGTGCAATGCCCTCTATGAATTTATCATGAACATGTATCTTCAACAATATGAAAACATGTATGCACAAAGTTGTTCACAGAGTATTTGTCATTGTCAAGTGCAGGTGATCAAATAAACTATGGCACATATAATGGAAAACTATGCAGCTGTGAAACAGAATCAGGGGTTCTATGTACTGATATGAAATGATTTATTAGAGCTATTATTAACAAAAAATGCAAAAAAATATATAGCATGCTAAATTTTATGTACAAAATAAGGAGAAATTAGAAAAAAATAAGTGTAATGGCTTATTATGACAAAAAGGCACACGAGAAGCACAAACCAGAAAACAATGAAGTTGGTTGGATACAAGGGATTGGAAAGATTGAGTGAAAGGATACAAGACACAGTGACAAAAGTTCGACTCTTTGATGCATGTTAATATTTTACATATTCCAAAAATTAAATTTCAGTAAAAATAAGGAGGTACTAAAACTGAAAGCAACTTGAAATACTTGAACTGGATTGTATTTCAAATGAACACTATAGCCACAATAAAGAGACAGAGGGAGGGGAGGTGGGTGACGGGGTGGGGAGAGAGGAATGACCAACCTAAGTAATTTGTTGTAACACAATATTTGACTATATTATACCCTCAGTCTTGAGGTAGAGGGGGAAGGAGAACGACAAACAAATCCCAAACTCTTCTTAGTAGATTATTCATTATAATGACATGGGCCAAGCTATTCTAGAACTATTTTAGATATACTAAAGATTTGAACTAATGTGCTGATACCATTGGAAGCCAGAGTTTTCATATGAAAGAAGGACATACAAATATGGAATTACTGGAAGGCAAGAAAGAACTCTTTGAAAGTGAATTGGAACTGGAGGTATTGGTATGAACTCAAGATTTCTAAAATATATGTGTATATCAATGCTTATGTGTATATGTGTGTGCATTATGTATATATATGTATCTACATTGGTATGAAGGTGCATACATATGTCTAGACATATATGAATAGATTTCCTAGCTTTCTTTACTGAAAGGACCAAAAAGCAAACACCAGAGTAGCAGCAAGCAAACCTAGAACCCAGATCTTGGTCCCTACTCAAAGAAACCAAGGCTCCATGAAGAAAATGGCTGATTCCAGGGCTAGGACAGGGTACCAGCTTAGTTCTTAAGGAGATGGGCTGGCTGTGTCACCAAGTACCTGTTTCCCTCTTCTATTCAAATCTTATGAAGCCAACCATGGTTTTTTCCACCTAGTACATACTGATTCGATTTTAAATAACTCTTCTGAGGCTGCCGTCAAGTTCATAATGGTCTTCAGGACATTAAAGGACTTCCACCAGTCCAAAATTGTCTCGTTTTTTTATCCTATGTTCCCGTAAACATTTTTTTGAAGACTATATAAAACTCAGATTTCAATTGGCATCATGGTAAGCTTCCCTTATAATAAGGGCTTTATTTGCAATTGGTTTCACATTTCTACTTCCATACATTTTGTCTGACATTAGAGGTCTAAAAGGTTTGCCAGAACACAAATGTCAGAAAGATTGGACACAGCAAATTAAACAGCATACACTGCAGAAGGCATTCAGTATAACATGGTAAAAAACAAAACAAAACATTGGCTGAGGATTTCAAGTAAAGGTGTGCTAAAGGTCATCGGCCTATAGACTCATTGGCTAACAATAAACTGTCCTCTGCGTGGGGTAACTACATCAGAGACCAATTGCATCATAATACACTGCCTCTTTATTATTTTCCAGATATTCATTTAACATTTTTATTACCAATAAGATTCTCCTGGCGACCACAGCTTATGTCAGCAACCATGATTACTGTGCTTTCACCTGGGAGGGACCATCTACTTGAGAGAAAGCAAGAAAGGCAAAGAGGTCCTCTCACCCCAAACCTCTGTCACACAGACTGGCCTTCCACTTACCTGGCGGAGGTCCGAGCTCTGACCCACACGTGCTGAACGTTGGGAAGCTGGGGCAGGGTGTCACCAACCAGGCAGGCCACACCTCCTCTCCTGGAGAAGAGTTGGTGAGGGTGAGGAAAGGCAACTGAAAGCTACTCTCCCCAGGGCTTTAGAAAAAGGCGAAAGGGCTTAATTGACTGGATCCAGAAAGACCTGTGTGTTAGGACAAATTTTGAGTTCTCTAGTTAGTGTGAGTTCAGTGCTTTTTGGCAGGCCCTCTTGCTTTGCTCCACACTGCTGAGCCATTTTCCCTTTTTTTGTACATGCTTTTAGCAGCTGCTTCTGCTGATTCATTTTGGCATAGAGGAGAGGCTCAAATGAAGGTGTTGTAAATTTTGAGATTAATCCAGTATTAATCCAGTATTAATCTTAGTTATAGGGGCCATATTGTCCTCAGTTTTAACATTTGCCTAATTTTCTTATTGCTGAATGAAAAGAGAACATTACGAAGAGAATATAGATTTTCTTCTTTTCCCTCTTTATCCCTGAATTGCCTACTACAGTACTTTCAAGTGGCTCATGGAAAGGATTAAACAGTGAAGGATAAAAAGACAAATAGAAGCTGTTTGTATTGTTGGCCTCTGAAGTTTCATGAACAGACTGAAAGTTCAATTGAGGTCTATGAAAATATTAGCAGATGCCAAAAGGCCAGCAGCCAAGATTTGTGTCTTTGTGCAAGAACTGAACAGCTACCAACAGCTAGAAATTTTTAAAAACCTTGGCAATGACGGAATGGTCCTCCCATTGCCTATGAAAAAAGGTAAAAAACATTTCTTAAATGATTAGATTTATGAACTTAAAGAAGAGTGTTATCGACAGATTCCAGGCTTCTATACATTTAGATAACTGAAATATTAAGACTTGGAGATGACTATTTATTTTAATGATGCAATTAATAATAGTGGTTAAAATGAATTTGACCTAATTTGAAATCTCTTAGTGAGTGGAAATAATGTGCATAATCATTAGTTAAAATTTCAGTTTGTAATAAGCAAATAATTAAACTTCTAAGACAATTCTATTTTTAAGCTATTCAGAATGTTAATCATATGATGTCTTAACAAGATGGAAACGTTTTTCTCAGTAGTAAACTTAATTGTATTAATAAAAATTATCATTGGTATTCCTTAATTATGTTATGTCTCTCCATATTTAAATTAGAAATACATATTTGACTCATTTTTTTTAATTTATTAGTCAACATAGTAAGAAATTAGGTTATATAAATTGAATTGAAACCAATGGCAAGAGTTGAAAATGTATATTATGAAGTGGAATTTGCATTTTTAAGAGAAAATATAAGTGAGAAAAATATGATTAAGACAAATATTTGGGATTTTATTTACTGATCAAATTATAAAACATGTAAATGCTTCAGAGGTGCTGAGTAGTTATGATTTCCTTTTTATAAGTATAATCAATGTTTTTAAATTAGCTTTATCAGAAGTGAATTTATTGCTTTTATTTCTATAAGGACAACTTTTCTGTTAAATCAAGTATCTTAACTGATATTTTACTGTACTGCCAAAAAAGAAACAGTAGAGGGCACTTTAGTTCTCTAACAAAATAAAACCATTCCTAAAACCTTTTGTAAATCAGTAAAACAGACAATGAGAAGATTTGAACTACCTGGTAAAGGTTAAATAAAAATGTGAAGCAAGTTTCTCTGCTTCTCATTGCCTAATAAAAGATATCTCAAATAAGTGGCAGTTTCTTTCTTTAATCATTCCATAAATCAGCCAGGTAACATGAAAAACAAAAATGTTCTAGAATCTGCAAATTCACAGATTCATCATTACAAAAGTATTTCATTTAAAAAATCTCCTATTTATTCGGAAATTGCCTGATGTATTGAATGCACTTTATTTAAATGAATAAATTTTCATTATCTAGGATTTTAGAGAGGTAGGTTGAGTGTTCTAAATATGTAAGAAGTATATTTTTCTGTATCTTGATTTGATACCTACTAACAACTAGTCTGTGACCTTAGACATGTTGCTTAATAACAGTTTCCTCCAAAATTATCTTCATCATCATCATCATCATCATCATCATCATTTCAAGGCCATGTCCCTGCTTTCCAGTAAGTTCTATTCTATGCTAGCTGAAAAAAGTAAGTTTAATATATGAAACAGCAAACAATAGAGAAGACATTGCACAATTAAATATAAATTGTGTTCACTGTGCAAAAAATCTCAAGCAAGTCATGATTCTCTGAGCCTCAGCTTTTACATTTTATGATGAGATTCTGTACTTGATTATCTGACTAAGACTGTCATCCATTCTTATTTTGTATATTGTTATGTCAAATTTGGTTGTCCAGTGCCCAGGCTCTCAACATATTTATGGTGCTTCTTAACCTTTTGAAGTTAAAAGATCCATTTGAAAATATTTCATGATGTGGCGCTTAATTCCTAAAAATGATCTAATTTATAGCTTACTCAAAATGAGTGAGCCTCGTCTCAGGAGGTTCAAGGACCTTCAACAATCAAACCACAGGCTCCCTAGAGAACCACAGAAACTATGCCAAAAATCTTTGACAGAGGCATACATTATAAAGCTCCCACATATTTGGGGAGATAGTCCTAGAAGTTTTCTGTCTTGTTGTTGGGTTAAACTGGGTGATGAGGCTGGAAAAGGAGATTTTCCATGCCAACCAATTTTGGATTTTATCCTATAAGCAACAGGAAGTAAACAAGTGTTTAAATGTAGAGGTGGAAGATATGTTTTAAACAGCAAAATCAGAAAGTAAGATATAAAATAAATAGGAGAAAAAGACAGCAGAGAGATCATATTGTGTCTATCAGCACAATAATCTGGGTGAGGCATCGTGAGAACCTGTTTTAAAAACATTTCCAAAAACCTTGTTCTAAGATAGACCTACTTTGATTCTGTGTAATAAATAATGAGACAGAACTTTTCAAACATGAAAGAGCATTCTGAAACTAGACAAAGATTGTTCTACAGTTCCATTTATTTTCTACCCAGGACAACAGTGGATTCTAGTAGCCCAACTTCTGCGTTCTTTAAGTGGAGTACTTCAAAAGTCTAAGCAGCTAGGTCCTACCGAGGACATGAGGCGTATTCCTCCTGAACAAGCTGACCTAGAGAGCTTTATTCAACAATACATCCAGGTTCAGTGATAGGTATTCTGTCCTTTTTCATTACATCCTTCAGGCCAGAAATGAGTAACAGAATGATAGACTACTCATAATGTGATTTGAAACTGGACCAGTGAGGAAATACCTCTCTATTCTCTAGTAGCCAAAAAGAATAAGCAAGCAGAATTTTGAAATAGAACTGTAGTAAACATTTAATGAATATATAGATATAGATATGGATATATAGATTATCTTCTAAGAAATGTGCACATAGATCCTGATATCGCCACTTATTGCCAAATCTCTCATTTGTTTCCTACAAGAAAGGGAAAAGAACATGAATTAAATGGTAAGGATTGGATACAGAGACATTCTCATTTTTTATAAAAGGGGATTTGGACATGGGCCCCTAACAGGGCCAGAAATAAAACAGGCTTAATGGAATTGGGGAAATCCGGTTAGATTCAAGCATTAGTTTGTTGATTCTGCTCAAAACTTCGTATTTAGTTAGATGTGAAAAGTGAAACCAATAGTTCCTAACTATTTATAGAACAAAATCCACACACCTCATTGGAGGCACTTCATGATCTGGCCCAACCACCTTCCAGCCTCCTCCCCACTACTGCTTACTTCACACTCTGTTGAATGACACCAGATTACAAAACAGACCACACAGCTTGATGTCTCTGTGAGTTTGTACACATTGTCACCTTGGCCCGGAATGACCTTCCCCATGATTCTTCATCTGGTGAAATCATATCCATCCCCAAATCCCAGTCCCAAATCCACCTTCTCTAACCCTTACACGTTAAACCCTTGTTAACTCCCTTTGCTCACTGTCTGTAAAAGAATAATAGATCACCCTCTCTGGGCCCCCTAGGACTATGTCACTATGTCATTTACATCCTTCTTTTTCACTGAAGTGTAAGGTCAAAGAAGGAGTATGGTCTGATTTCTTTTGTTCCCCAAGCTTCTAACACAACACAGACAAATAATAAGAAATATGAGGGCTGCCTGGACAGTATCCAGCCATGTCATATGAAAAATAGAAGCATTTATGGCTGAATTTTTTCCAGACAGCCCTCGTATATCAGTATTTCTTACAGAGCATGAAAGAGAGAATGGAATTTCAGTCAAAATGCTATTATAATAGTACCCAGAAAGAAAGTCACATATAAGCCTAAATATAAAAAGTGTCATTGAAAATGGAATTTCAAAATTATGAAAATAAAATAGATTAGATTTCATGGGTGATCAGATATAGGGACTAAGAGAGAAGAGGGACTTGAAGATGATTCCAACCAAATTTTCTGGTCTGAGAAACGGAGAAAACATTAAGAGAGGATATTGAAAATGTAAAAAGAGTAGGAAGAGGGGAAGAAAGTGAATTTCTGTTTTAGACTTCTAACTTGATACACAGGGGCAATATATTTGTAGATGTTCACCATTTAGCTAGCTGTATATTCAGAGCTGGTGCTTTAGGAAAAGTTCAGGGCTTAGAGCATGTTAATGAAAACGATGAAAATGAGAGAACCAATGAATAAATTTGGGATTCGGCCCCTACTTAAGAAATAAGAAAAAGAAGGGAAGGCAATAAAGGCATCTGATGAGAGGTCAGATGTATCAATCCAAGAAAAAAGTGTTTGGGGAGACAAGAAAGGGGAGCAATTCAAAGAAAACGGGAGGCCAAAGGTACAGAATAATGAGGATGAGTCAGTGTCGTTGTAACCTCAGAGAGAGCAGCCTCACTAGGACCGTGGCCACAGAATGTTTATGTAGATGGAGATGTTAGTCATAACAGGAATGGGGGTGTTTCCCACACAATCTGATCATTGTTTCTTGTTGTGACCTACATTGTCTTTTAATTGAATGTTGGCTTAATTGAGTTCATTAAAGTTTCAACTGCCCACAGCTACTAAGATGACTTTTACTTCTTTAATTTAAGAAGTTAAGAATAGAATCTGGGTAGAGGCCTGGAGCTGGGATGGATAAGTAGTTTGCTGATTCATTTACAATTTCTTTTGAAGTGTATCATTTCGTTCTAATTATAAATCAACTGATTTTTGGGTTTTGTTTCTTTCTTAAAATGATAAACCCAGAAGACCTTAAAGAGTCTCTTCCACTAAAAATAAAGAAGAAAAAAAAGGCTTTTATTAAATTCAGCTAGAACTGTGTGTGCTCATCTTCTCTAGGGCTGGTGGGGTCAGGTTTTAATTGTGGGTCCTACGAACTTGAAGTCATTATTTTTCACTTGGTTTTCTCCTCCTGTCACTCTAGATTGCAGGCTGTATTGTTTAATGTAGCAAAGGAAGAATGGAAATGTCTGCCTTCCTCTAAGTTGAGTACTTTTTTTTTTATTGTTAAATTTAATGGGGTGACATTGGTTGGTAACAATTAGATAGTTTCCCGATGTACAAGTCCACATCACATCACCCATGCATCGCATTATGTGCCCACCTCCCAGAATCAGCTCCCCTTCTATCACTATATATCGGGTGCCCACTCCCACCTCCCCCCACAACTCTCCCTCCAGCCTTGAGATTTAGTTCATAAGCAGTGAGACTCACAGATATCTTTACCCAGTGCCACACCCAGCCCAGCTCAGTTGGTTTACTCCATTGAATTCAGGATTGAAGACCTGGGTGTTTTAATTTGATTTGAGCCAATCACAATGTAAGTATATTTTTCTGAACTGGTTTTGAGAAACTTGCTTCCAGTTAAAAAGTGGGCCTTTCAGAGATCAAAAATATTAACTACATAATACACTCAAGGTCATCTCACTCTGTCAGCATCTTAGAAATTACACTTTAATATCTACAAAGGAAGTATTTCAGGGGAAGAAATAAGAAGCCAAGGTGAAAGAACCTAAAAAGGGCTGTAAAAACAGAAAAGGGACTTCTGCTCCCGGGACTAGCACATAAAGCAATTCCTGCTGAGAACCAATTTAGAGAAAAGCTGCATTTCATAAGTAATACATTTATTTAGATATAATTTATTTATGTATTTTGTGAGTTGCTTACACAAATTTTAATGCCTCCCCACTAGAATGTAAGCTATAACAGGGCAGGAATTTCTATTTTGTTCACTGATACATCACAAGCACCTATAATAGTGTTCAACACATCCGAACTGCCCCATGACTATGTGTTAGTGAATAAATTGTTTAGAGATCCCTCAGTCCTGAGAGCATTGCACTTTACGACGAAAGAGGAGCTCTCTTTAGCTTTCTCCACCCTGTCTCTGCCTCTTTACCTTCTCAGAACACCTCTTTTTATTCCTACCCAGTGCACTTGTAAAGCATCTCATACCCCTGGAGAACACAGCCCACTGGAGAATAGTTTTCCACTCTGCTGGTTAGGGAAGGAAATCCTCCATGTGTCTTTTGTGGAAGTGAAAGAAGCAGATAGCCCACAGGTCTTGGCTAGTAGGGGGAGGCATAGTAAAAAAAGGGGGGGGGCACTAGTTTTAGGACTTAATCCCACTGCGACTACAAACTGAGAGACACTGGATGTTAACATAGATTCTGTAGGACTTTAGTAAGTATTCTGGGCCCCACACTTAAACCGCAAGCTGTTGTGTTGAGGGTGGTAGTGTTGATTGCTCCAGGACAAAAGGTAGAGGTTGTGGTAAAAAGCTGCTGTATTCAATCTCTGTGGATAACGTT
>PVKE010034055.1:0-17583 GCA_004027555.1 Craseonycteris thonglongyai | reverse complement strand
ACAGAGACAGAGACAGCTAGAGAACCGAACTGTGGGAACTCCCCAGTTCAGCACGTGGGTCCTGCCTGGGCCAGAGCCGGGATTCGATCCTCGGTCCTCGTGGCCTCAAAGCGAGCGCTCAACCCGCTGAGCCGTCCCGGCTTTCCCCAACATTAAATTTTGAATGACCTTTTTCTAAACCAGTTCTCCCATATGTTTGTTTTTAATGAATTCTGTATTTTAGAAGTTCCTGCAAAGAGTATACTCTTACAATTTAGCGAATACTTCAGACTGCGTATTTTGCGACTATATAATGTATCTTTATCATGCATGCGGATCAAGGTAGCATTATAATTTTTCTGCAAGTAATGAATTACTGTAGTAATTTCTTGAATTTTAAACATGCAAAGTTCAAATGGTATGTGACTATTTATAATAGTATATGACTATAATTTGATTTCTTTTTCAGTCTCATGAAGCAAACAGCAATGCAGTTAGATTCAGAGTGTGCCAGCTCATAAACAAGCTCTTGGGAAGTATGCCAGAAAATGCCCAGATTGATGATGATCTGTTTGATAAAATTAATGAAGCCATGCTTATTAGATTGAAAGATAAAATTCCAAATGTGAGGATACAGGCAGTTCTGGCGCTTTCACGACTTCAGGATCCCAAAGATGATGAATGCCCAGTGGTTAATGGTGTGTGTATCTCCTTAAATCTGTTTTCAGTTTTGTCGACTTTGTTAAATTCTCAGTAGATGAATTTTTTATTACTTTGAACTATATATAAGAAAGAGTATTAGGTATATATATGTGTGTATAGGTGTGTGTGTATGTATAGATATGATAAAAAACAACTATGGAAAAAATAGAGCACCCTCAGTACTCTTGGAGCCTATCTTATGTCCCACCCCAATTACATCACTTCCCCTCAGAGATAATGATTATCCTGAATTTTGGGTTATTCTCTTGCCTTTTTGTTTAAACAAAACTACATGTGTGTATCTCTAAAGAATGTTGTTTTGCCTATCATTTTGTATGCTATGTGTGTCATACTATATTTTTCTGTGCTCTCAACATTTCTAATTGTAACATTCATCCATGTTGATCTGTTTATTTACTGTTTTATAGCATTCTGTTGTATGAACATAAAACAGTTTATTATTTCTAATATTGATGGACCTTGTAGTTTCTGGTTATTTTGCTTTGAAAAGAGTTGTTGCAGCGAACTTAAACTTGGTTTTTGGTGCACAGGTTAGAGTTTTTCTAGAGTATACGAGGGCTGTCCAGAAAGTATCCAGCCATGTAAAATGAAAAATAGAGGCATTTTGGTTAGAATTTTTCCAGACAGCCCTTGCGGGTGGACTGGTTGGGATATGTGATAATCAGTTTAGCTTTATTTGATAAGATACAAGTGTTCTGTAATACAGTTAACCAATTAATAGTTCCAATAAAAGGGTATAGAAGTCTTCATTGATCCATATTCTTCATTTCCAGTGTTTGGTATTGTCAGATTTTTAAATTTTTGTTAATCTGGTTGTATGATGTATGTCATTGTTATGCATCTTTTGGGGGATTTAGCAGCCAGTTACATTCCATTATACAGTGCCTGTTCATGTGTTCTGTCTATTTTTCTGTTGGTTTATTGTAATGATTTATTGTAGTTCTTTATTTTGAAAAGAAACCCTTGGGTTATATGAATTGTAGATCACTTCCTAATTTACATGGCTTATTGTTTCAACTCTTTGAGATACCTTGTTGGACACAATTCCTCATGTCAAAATTATCAGTCTATGATTTGCACTTTCTAGCTTTCATTTTGAAACCTTTCTCTTCCTCTGGGTTCATAAAGATATCTATCACATTGCACTTAATTCATATATGCCTACATATATTTTGTGTATTTCTGCTCATTTTGACCCTGTTACTAGTGTTATAGTTGATAACTGATGGTAGTTGATATTTTTTTGGTATTAAATGCTACACATACTATTGTGTAAAACACATGTTTAATAGTCAGTGTGTACATGATTATAAAGCTCAGGAAATTTGAGTAGAGGCGAGTAAACATTTAAATACAGGAATGGATTTTGTTTTGGTGAGTAAAACCAGAAGTTATTTCTTAGAACTTATTAAAAATCAAATAATAATGAGCCCTTTAAAAAGCCTTATCAGTCTAAAATAAATTGCCTGCTATATTAGACTTTGTTCTAAATGTTGAAGAGTAGCGACATCTCAGTGATGGATTTTTCATGATCTTTGAGGCTATTTGTTTTTAGTTTTAGCCTTCATGCCCAGTCCATTGACCTATTTCCCATTCTATAATTTTTAAGGGAAGTGGGCAGAAAAACCTTCAGCTAAAATGAAATGTGTCAGACTAAAAAATGATATAAATATTAAAATGTGGGCTATCTTATGATAATGGTTAAATTAATATTTCTCTAGTGTACTAAAATATATTGCTCTATTTTTAGCATATACTACTTTGATTGAAAATGATTCAAATCCAGAAGTTAGGCGGGCAGTGCTATCATGTATTGCACCATCAGCAAAGACTTTGCCGAAAATTGTAGGGCGTACCAAGGATGTGAAGGAGGCGGTCAGAAAGCTGGCTTATCAGGTAAATAATATCCTGAGTAGACATATTCTTAAGACAAGAAAGCATATTCTTAACGTACTTTTGAGAAATATTTGGCAAATGATTAATGTAATTGAGATTTTTACATATGGATAGCATCAGTAATTGAGGTAGAATTTTATTGCATTAAATGTGATAATTGGGGGGATTCTGGGTAATTTTTTTTAGATAAAGGAGATATTATTACTAGTTATCAAATATGTAGACTATATTGAGTTTAAAGGCCATCTTTTTATCATCTCTTTAAGGTTTTAGCTGAAAAGGTTCATATGAGAGCTATGTCCATTGCTCAGAGAGTAATGCTCCTTCAACAGGGTCTTAATGACAGATCAGGTAAGACAGACATCTTTGTATAAAAAACTTTAGTAGATACTGAGTTTAGACTTAAAAGATTTAGGAAACAGGTGTCCTAAAGTAAGTCAGGTAACCCTATTATTTCCCCAGCCTGTTGGAAATTTATCTTGGTATATTGTATAGAAGACATTTCCAAGGGTTAAAGATCTTGGTACTTAGAAGGAGCATAGTTTATTTCAATTTTCTTGTTTTAATGATGGGAAAAACTAGAGCTTAAGGATACAGAGTTAATTTACATCAGAAATAGGGCAAGATCTCTCCTATATAAAGATGCTGTCAATCCACTTTGTATATATCTTGCTTGTACAGTAATTAGGAATGGTCATACTAGTATAATTTTCTTAGTTTCTTGTTTATTTTTTCTTTTTCTCCCTGTTACAACTAGAGAATCTGCTTATATTTTAGCTAATATATTTTAAATTTCCAATTCCTCTGAAAGGCTAAGATGGCTTAGTTTTGCTGTAGCAAGAAAAACCCGAGTTTGAAAACATTTTTAATTGTCAGAGAATTAATAACTAGGATAACTTTAAAAACTAAGAATAATCTGGGTGGTGAGCACACAATGCAATACATAAACAATGTAATGTAGAATTGTACACCTGGAACCTCTAATTTTTACTAACCAATGTCACCCCAATAAGTTTAACAATTAAAAAAAACCTAAGAATGAGGTTTGTTCAGTGATACACACTTGTATGATTTAGTACTACAAATAGTAGTCATGTAATAAGAAGTCAGTCAACAGATGAAATAGTAATAGGTGTTAAATATAGTCTATAAACTAAGACCTGAAGTTCAGTGAACCCAGGGGAGAAGAAGTGTAAAGATAATTTTGTAGGATGTGGTAGTGGTTGTGTACCAATTTTCCAGCGTATAAGACGACCCCCTAATTTTACAGTTAAAACATAGGTTTAGGTCTATATTCGCTGTATAAGACTACAGCCTCGGAAGTGGGGGGTAGTCTTATACAGCGAATATAGGCCTAAACCTATGTTTTAACTGTAAAATTAGGGGGTTGTCTTATATGCCGGAAAATACGGTATTTGGTTTTGGCCTTTTCCATTTTTATTTGGAAATTTGCATCATAGTGATTTTTGCAATATCATTGTACTTTTATTTTTTTTGTTATTATGCTTTGTTCTGCCTCTTAGTCTCTTCCCATTGTTATTAAGTATTGACTTTATATTAACACTAAGTTAATTAAAACAGGCAGTATATAGAAAATGGAAGCTAGAGGGAGCTTCTGTTCACTTAACGTTTCAAATGACTTAACAGATGCCGTGAAACGAGCAACACAGAAGCATCTTCTCCAAGGCTGGTTACGTTTCACTGAAGGAAATATATTAGAGTTGCTTCATCGGTTGGATGTGGAAAATTCTTCTGAAGTGGCAGTCTCTGTTCTCAATGCCTTATTTTCAGTGACACCTCTTAATGAACTGGCAGAAGTCTGTAAAAATAGTGATGGCAGGTATATAAAGTATTCATTATTTGAAAGTGGATAATGATGAACTTCTGAAATTAAAGTCAGTCCCCTCCCCCCATTACTTCAGATTGTATCGGTAGCTTTCATTTACTCTTTTGTTCTCTTCACCCTGGTGGATGTCTTTTTTCCTTTGTGCAGAACTACTACTTTATCATCGACTACGTTAGCTGCTTTTCCCCTTCATTTCGTTATTTTAATTTTTGCATCATCCTACCATGGAAAGTCCAACATGTGTCCCTATAATGTTTGCTCATTTGGTTCTTTTTTTTTTTTTTTCTTTTGGTCTAAATATTTTCATTTTTGTGTAGATAACTTAATGACTGCCATTAAAAGGATCGTGGTTACAAATCAAGTTTGCTTTTTATTCCCATTTTTCTATTCAGTTCAAATTTCTAAGTGGATATTAAAATCATGCTTTCTCTTATTCTCTCCCCTTTAAACAAAGGAAATTGATTCCAGTGGAAACATTAACTCCTGAAATTGCTTTGTATTGGCGTATCCTTTGTGAATATTTGAAGTCAAAAGGAGATGAAGGTGAAGAATTTTTAGAGCAGATTTTACCAGAGCCTGTAGTATATGCAGAGTATTTACTGAGGTAAATATTTTTCCTTTGGTTTGGAATGTACTTGTGATGCTGTGGGTCAGCCTCTCAGTCCCCTCCCTCAAAGACATGCTTGATGGTGAATGATTTAAAAACCATTTTCTTTGGCTCAGCAGTGATAAATAGGTATGCACATTGAGTCTTTTTGAAGATGTTTTGTGCTGGTCCGTGTGTTTAGGCACGTTTTCTGAAAACTGTTAAGATGTGATTATGAACATTTCTCCATGAAGTTGATGATGACATATCACTCTTTGAAACTGGTTGGCAAACTTTTTCTAAGTGCCACTTATTAAATATTTTACAGTCTTTGGACTGTACTGTCTGTGTCAGTCACTCAGCCAGCTGTGGTATTGCAAAAGCAGCCAAAGACAGTATGTAATGAATGAGAGTGACTGTTTTTTGATAAAAATTTTATCAGTTTTTATGAATGTTAAAATTTGACTAATTTCATACAGTTTTTACATGTGTATACACGTAGAAGTTTTCACATGCATATTTTTAAACACTAAGAACGTAAAAATCTTAGCTTGCAGGCTATTTAACAAGCAGGTTGGATCTGGCGCAAGGGCCATAGTTTTCTAACTGACAGGGTGGAACTTCATGACCAGTTTTAGTACTAAAACTGTTACTACTTGGCTTTTTGTTTTTTAAAGAATTTTTTTTAGGGATGCTGGGATGGCTCAGTGGGTTAAGTGCTCACTTTGCAGCCCCGGGGACTGAGGATTGAATCCCGGCCTCACCCCGTGCGGACCCATATGCTGAACTGGGGAGTGCCACCAGTTCAGTTTTCACTGGGGTGAGACCCCAGTTCAGTTCCTGCCCCACGCCCACCTGTGGAATGAAACTATGGGAAAACCAATGATGTGCAGCTATGGAGACTGTTCTGGGCCCTCCCCCTTCTCTCTGTCTCTATCTCTTTCCGTCAAAAATAATAAAAATAAGTCTTTAAAGAATTTTTTCCAAAATGTACTTTTTTATTTGAATTACTCTAATTTCTACTTATTTTACTTTAAAATTACATAAGTGAAACAAATGCATTCTTGTTAAAATTTTAATATAGATGTGTATAGAATAAAAATAATTTCCTCTTTTATCTCCTATTTCCTCAATCTCATTGATTTTCTTAAGAGTTAACAAATAAACAGTTTGGGGTATATGAGGGCTGCCTGGAAAATATCTGGCCAGGTAATATGAGAAATGGAGGCATTTATGGCTGTTTTTTTTTCCTGGCAGCCCTCCTACAATTTCAAATCTCTTTCTCTGCATTTACATACATATATATTAAATGCAGAAATGCTTTTTTAAATATAGCACACTGTACATAATTTTTTTTTTTTTTTTAAAGATTTATTTTATTGATTTTTGACAGAGACAGAGACAGAGAGGAGGGGGCGGGCCCAGAGCAGTCTCCATAGTTGACATCAGTTTTCCATATAGTTTCACTCCACAGGTGGGTGTGGGGCTGCGCAGGGCAGGAACTGGGCCGGGAACCTCCCACATAGGTCCCGGCAAGAACTGAACTGGGGGCACACCCCAGCTCAGCATGTGGGTCCGCATGGGCCAGGATTTGATCCTCGGTCCCTGGGGCTTCAAAGCGAGCGCTTAACCTGCTGAGCCATCCCAGCTCTCCCCATAATTTTTTTTAACTACTGATGTCTGAGATTATTATAAATATTTCTACATATAAATTTATCACTGTCTTAGCATATCATTCAAGGGGGTAGAGGTTTCATTTAATTTGCTCTTCTGTTGATGAACATTTAGGGTGTTTCCAGCTTTCACTGATGATAAAGGTGTGTTAAACTTCCTTGTATGTCTTTATACACCTTTGGGATTTTGTGGGGCTGATTCCCAGAAATGGAATTGCTGGGCCAAAAGTTATGTATACATTGATAGATACTGGCATGTAGATTTTTAACTCTATGCTTTTGATGTATTTTTAAAAAGCTTCCTCCATTTAATATGAATTATGGGCCTGAATTCTCTTTGTGTGAAATACACTATTCTGCTTCTTATAATGGTTTCACATGTAAGTTAGGGAGCAAAGCTATAACTGTTTGAGTTTTGCATGCAAAATATTAAATACACGATAAATATATTAAATGTAAGCCAATATGAAAATACAGCTTGAGCTCATAGTAACATCATGAGAAATGTGTGAATCTACTAAGTGTTTTAATGGTAATTACTTTAAGATTTAACATTTAATTAGAGTCCTCATTATAATGCTGTTTAGGCAATATTTAAATGTTTCCAAAAGGAATGAGTTTGTTGAAATGCTTAGCAGTATATACTAATATAAAAGTAATAAGTGCTTATAGAAGATAGAGAAAATATAAAAGAAATGAGGAAATGTTAAATATTTAACATAAAGGGGGAACTTCTCAAGGACTGTTTCACAAATTGATTCTTAGTTAATACTGACATAAAGAGCATTGGTTCTTCATTCTTTTATTTCCTTTGTCACTTAATCTGAGTTTTGAAATAACTTTAAATCATCAACTTATTTTTTTCAATTGTAGAGAGGAAAATAAAAATTGTATTTTAATTATTGAAATAATACTTAAGAAATAGGACAATTTTCTTTTTGGAGCAACATTACTAGATAGGGTACAGAAACAAAAGTAATTGGAAAAATTGTTTTTTAATCTTAGAAAATATTTTCAGCCATTTTATATCAGGAAGAGTTAATGACTCAGAATTCTGATATGAAACAATTTCTATTATCTGAGTTCACATAAAGAGAGGAATCAGGGATATTAAATGAGACCTACTAATTTGAGTAACAAAAAGGAAGACTGATATAATTTTTAGAAAGCTATCTTAAATACAAGTTCTTAGAGTGAGCTTTTTTAAAAGGCTTTTTTGAGTGGTCTCTTCATTACAATGAATATGTCTAAAAATGGTTAAAAAGAAGTGATTTTATGATAATTAAAATTGGCAATTCAATTTTAAGTTATATTTATGGAGTTCAGCATTTGTTAACTACTAATGAAACAACTACTGTTTGAATTTATTGTAAAAATACTCTTAGGGTTGATGCTATGCATTGTGTGACAGCTGCGGTGAAGCAGCCAGGGATTCAGAGATGAGTGAAGGTGTTTTTCATCTTACATAATTCTGCACTTTCTGTAACTTGATTTTTGTTGACATTTTAAAAATGTCTTTTTTATCCCCAGATTGTTTGTTCTAGTCTAACCTAAAGGCACCTAGTTGTTTAAGCTTAAACTCTTAATTTTGCTTTTAAGTAGCTCCCCTCCCCACCCTCTACACATGCAAAATTGAATATTTTTCTATTGAATATTGAATATTTTCTAGGTGAGGATTGTAAGAGGCTTTAATTTGGGCAGTAATAGTAAGAATAAAAGAAGGTAGGTGATGGTGTTTGTTTAGTAGCACGTACACTCAAATAAGAAAAATAACAAAGATTAGTAGGGCCTCTAAGCATAATACAAATTCATGAAGCCATCTATGTTCTGATTTTTTGAAAGGCCATTTGTATTCATGGATTACTTGAATAATTACTATTATTACAAAATAATAGTTAATTAGGGATGATGATGGAAGACTAGCTCTATGAATAATTTGATTTTCAAGAAGGGATTCGGAACTTTATAATTGAGAATACTGATGACATTGAAATAATTAATTTGAGAGACATAAGTATGTACCTTTTGAAAATTTCCCATAGGCAATTTGAATCTTTAATGAAAATACATTTTCCAGATTCCTTTGATTCAGGCCAAATAAGTTTGTTTGGGAAAGTTCATGACAATAGCATAGAATTTATTCTATAGACCAAGTTACTATAACATAGTATCAACATTCATATACAGTGATCCCTTGTTTTTTGCGGTTAATGGGGACCAGAGCCTTCCGCGAAAGCTGAAAAACCGCGAAGTAGGATTGGCCCCTAGGAATTTTCGTGTATGCGGGTATAGGAATGTTTTAAATATGTAAACAGTATTCATACTTTACTCATTTAAGACAAAAATGACAACAGTCTACGTATTGACTGAAACGTGTCAGTGCTAATGAATAAGGTGAATGACAAAACCTTATACAGTGATAAACATGAACCAGCATGGCTTTCTGAGAGAGGCGAAGAGTCTTGTGTGGGGGGCGGAGGAGAGGCGCTCACGTGACGCGTAGAAGCTCTCTCGCGCATCCACAGGAAACAACGCTCCTTTCCGCCATGTGGCTGCCGACATGGTTGTATTTTTTCATTTTTATTGTTTGATGAATATTTTGGGAAAACCCGCGAAGCACTGAAGCCGCAAAACATGAAGCGTGAAGTGGCGAGGGAACACTGTATTTGGGATAATATGAACTGAAGAAGATCCTTTTCTGAGCAATTAGGAGCTGTTTAATGTTTAACAGATTCTAAATTTTATTAATACTGATTGTTTTAGTTATATTGAAAGCATTCCAGTTGTTAATGATGAACAGAGGAATGATTTTTCCTACATTGGAAATTTGATGACCAAAGAATTCATAGGTCAACAACTGATTCTAATTATCAAGTCTTTGGATACCAATGAAGAAGGAGGAAGGTATGTCTAAATGTTAAACCTTGTTCTAATTGGCTCTTCTAAATTTCCCGTATTGAAATATAGTTTTGTTACAGTATGATTAAATATGTTTAACCTAGCTCTCTAAAATGCTATAAAAAGTATTCTTTCCTGTTCTATATGTATTATATGAGAAGATATATGTTTCCCTCCCTCCTACGTGTGTATGTATAAAATATGTGAGGTCTTAATTCAGTTTCTTTGAATAAATCATTGAAATTGCACGTGTTTGCTTAACAATCTATATTATAGAGAGGGTTAGTAAGACTAAAAGATTTGATTCACCTCTGGTAATTTGTCATTTCATCATGTTGATTTATAAAAGATTGTAAGGTCAATTTTAAAAATTATGTTTTTGGCAGAACATGAACTTCTGACCTAAAATCTACATATTTTTTGTACCAATAGTAATAAATGTAAAGAAACTGAGAAAAATGTTATTAAGTGTGTAGAATAGGTGATATTAGAAATAAAATGTATTTCTATTGTCATTTTAAATTGTTCTTTTTGAATACAGGAAACGACTGCTGGCTATTTTACAGGAGATTCTTACTCTACCTACAACCCCGATATCCCTAATTTCTTTTCTTGTTGATAGACTGCTCCACATTGTTACAGATGATGATAAGAGAACACAAATTGTAAGTGATTTTCTTCATTGTTGATAAAGATAAGAGGTTTTGGTCAATGACTGAGGATTGTGTTGCTTTTCAGTACTTTTTGCTTTGTCTTTAATTGCCTTTTAGTTTTTCTAAGTGTAAAACTAAATCTCTCTCACAAACACATTTAAAAAAATAACCCTTCCTCTTAGCATACCTATTATTGGGTTGCATCAGTTTGAAATGAAGCAGGTTAAAGAAGAGGTGACATGTGGGTGGGTATTGGTCACTAGCATGTTTGAGAGCTGGCTCAAGTTATACATACCTGGTTCAGATCCCCTCTGACACTTTCTGCCTTTATGACTTTGGACAAGTTATTTAACTTAGCCTTTTTCCTTGTCTGCAAAATCAGAATAACAAAACCTACCTTTCATTAGTTCAGTGAAATAATCTTCATAAAGTACTTTGTAAATAGAGAAATATTATGACATTACTATTGCTAAGTGTTTTTTTCTCTTAGGCAAAAAAGCCAGACCTATATCATTGCTTTTCATAAAATCAAATCATCTCAGAGTTGTAAGTTACTTCAGAGGTTGTCTTTTCCACCCCCTCCTTATACATACATATGTATACATAAATTCCTTCTACAACATTTCTAGTTAGTGGTTATCCAGTGTCTGCTAAGCACCCTCATATGGGATGCAGCCCTTTCTTCAGTTAGCCAATTTCAGTGTCTCAGTGGCTCTTAAAGGAAAGTGTTAAGTTATGCTGTGATTTGTGCATTGTATATCTAAGGGAACATGAAAGAGTATTCTGTGTTTATTTAGCTCCCATGGAACTGAACAAGAGGAGTGGAGGATTTGGGGGAGAGAATTTTAACTTTATAAAAGGTGCCTGACTTAGGTTAGACACTATATTCATTTTTTGTTTTTTGTTTTTCAAGCAGTATATGAGAATTTATCTTCAATGTCTATTTGCTAGTTATCCTCCTATAATCTTAGACTTTTAGTTAAATGTATTGTTTGGTCATTTTTTTTTTTTCTTTTCTAAAATTGTCTGGCAACTAGAATGGGTTCCATTTTTACTTGAATATTTTGCTCTGTTTTTCAAGAGATTGTAGATACTACTTGGGGTTTTAGGTAGCAGTTTGATGTCATTTTTCTGAAATTAAACAGATTAAAACATGTACTATGAATTATAATTTATCAGGTTACAGAAATTATCTCAGAGATTCGGGCGCCTATTGTTGCTGTTGGTGTTAATAATGACCCAGCTGAGGCAAGAAAGAAAGAACTCAAGGTAAATCTCTTCTCAGTTCAAGAAATGCTTGAATATAATGTAGTTGGGCAAGTCTTTTTTATTTCCTCTTGCTGTACAGTTTCAAAATTGTTCTCACAAAGTCAAAGTATTGATTAACTATTAAACTATGAGTATCTAAAATGTTACCAGATTATGTCAGTCTGAAAGATTTGCAGATCTGTGTTTATTAGGAAGACTATAACTTTGTATATGCTGGACAGATTAACCTTCTGGGTCCTTGAGATATTCAATTATACTCTTTAGATTGCTGCAGATTGTCATATTAATAGTTTTTGTTTGGTATTTACACAATCAATTTACATCTTTCCTTAGATGGCTGAAATAAAAGTTAAACTTTTTGAGGCAAAAGAAGCTTTGGAAAACTGCATTACCTTACAGGATTTTAATCAAGCATCAGAATTAAAAGAAAAAATAAAAGCATTAGAAGATGACAAAGCAAACCTATTGAAAGAGACAGAGCAACTTGAAATTAAGGAAGTCCATGTAGAGAAGGTATAGATAACTTTTTAATATTAAAATTTAGCTGTAATCATCTCAACTAACCTTGTTTTCTTTCTTAACTCAGAAAGCTGCTACAATCTATTCACTACAGAGGGATTTTTAACAGTACCGTGAAAAATATTATTTTTCCTAGTGTTCCTATTTTGGACTTTGAAAGGCCTTAATTAACTTTAATTATTATAGCCAGTGCTTTACTTACTCCTTTAAGTACTAATCCCTGGAATCTAAAGTCTTACTATTTTCCAGTGGTTTCTTTCTGTTTTGTGTATTTTTGTTGTTGGTTTCTTTTGTTGTTGTTTTTTAAATTTTTTTTGGTTTTGAATGGTTCAGAAAAGGAAAATTCACCATTTTACCTTTTTTCTTATCTGTGGAAGATTCATGGGCTTTCTGCTGCTAGGAAAAGAATTTCTATGCCAGCCATACCATTAATTACAGTTGTGTGTTGCATAACGGATGAATTCAGAGAAAGGTGTTGGTAGGTGACTTTGTCAGTGTGAACATCGCAGAGTGCACTTCACAAGCCTAGGGAGGGTATAGCCTACTACATATGTAGGCTGTATGGTATAGCTTATTGCTCCTAGGCTACAAACCTATATGACATGTTACTGTACTGAATACTGTAGGCAGTTGTAACATAATGGCAGGTATTTGTGTATGTAAACAGAAAAAGTACAGTAAAAATACAGTGGTCGAGTATGAATCTGAAACTTAGAAAGTAGCTGGGCTGGCTCAGACGGTAAATGAAGTTGTTAGACTAGATGAGATAGTCCAGGGAGTGCCTGCAGAGTCAATATGCCTTAGATAAAGCCCTGAGAAAGCAAACGTTTAAGGGATAGGCCGAAGATATTCTTACTAATGCAGAATATTTTGTGTTTCATTTTAGAATGATGCTGAAACACTACTGAAGTGTCTTATTTTATGTTATGAACTGTTGAAGCAGATATCCACTTTAGTAGGTATAGGTGCAACCATGAATGGCATCATTGAATCTTTGGTATGTTTGTGGTCTTTGAAGCTTTACTTTAACCTACTCCTTCCTCATTTTATAAGTAAAATGTTTCTTAGGGTTCAGATGAATGAAAAGATGACCATTTTAAACACTGACTAAATATAAATAGTAAAAAAACCCCATATATATATATATATATATATATATATATATGTGTGTGTGTGTGTGTGTATATATATATATATATATATAGTGGCTACTTCATATTATGAGGATTACATTAAAATAATGCATATAAAGGACCTGGTATATTAGTTGTTCCTTTAAAATGTTCGAAGACTTTTTACTTTAGTAACCCTTCATAAGTCGTCTTCATTTTACTGATCTTAGAGACATAATACTATAGGACTCTAGAATAGCACTGTCTGATCAAAATAAAATGCATGCCACATATAACTTTAAATTTTCTAGTTGGCACATATAAAAAAATAAAAAAGCAGGTGAAATTAATTTTAACATATTTAACTCAATATACACCAGATTATTATTACTTCATCATTTACCTAATATTAGAACTATTGAGATATTTTGCATTCTGTTCTTCATACTAAGTATTAGAGCACATCTCAATCTAGACTAATCATGTTTCAAGTGGTCAATAGTCATATGTGGTCAGTGGCTCTGGCATTAGTGCAGCTCTAAAGTGTTCCTTTTAGTAGTGCTACTCCAACTTTTGAATGTATCCAATCTCTTAAGATTCTACCCAGATTGTTCTTACTTGGGATTAGTGAAAAATAGCCATTGAACGTGATCTAAAATTTAGATTTTCGGATTGTCATGAGTTTCCTAATGCAGTAAAGAGGATGAGTTATTGTTTATAATAGTATAGAACTTTTGACTGAAACTAGATTCTATTAAACCATTATAATTTAGTATTATTTTTAGTGAAATAGGTGTCTTCATTAAAAAGTGATGTTTTTAAAGTTCTACTTGATATTTTTTCTGGTCCTATTACAAGAGAATGATAAATTTTGGTATAATTAATTACTCAGTTGAAGTACTAAGTATGAAGACTGTATATGTGGGAATGATCCTATTTTAAATGAAGAATGAACACAAAAGAATGGTCAATGTTTTTAAGTACATAAAAATAATCAGGGTCTAAAGATTGAAAGAAAATAGAGTGATGTAAATGAGTTAAGGTATTTAGATACAGGCATTACTTTTTTGTGAAATTGCTATTTAAATAAAAATCGTAAATTATAAATTGAACAAATATTTATTGAACATCCTGTATATTAAATGCTGGGATGGAGTATGCCTGGTCTACAAAACATGCAAACTGCCCTCATTGGTCTTCTGGTCAGGTAAAGGAACATCAGTCAAATAAATGAGTGGAAGCTTATGCCATTGACAATTGCTGAGTAAGAGATATGTGATTATATGTGAACTGACAATAGTGGAATTTGATGTGTTCATGGAAGGTGACTGTGATCTGGTTTGAATAGATATTACGTAACTATGTGAAAAAAGAGGGAAGAATGTTCTGGACCTGCTATCTTCAGTACGGTAGCCACCAGCCACATATGGCTGTGACAAGTCTATAGCTATTAAAAACGAGTCCAAACCGAGATGTGCTTGAAGTGTAAAAAATACATTGAATTTCGAAGACTAAGTACAAACGACAGAATGTAAATTATCTCAGTTTTCAAATACTGATTACATGAAGCATGATAATGTTTTGGTCACCTGTTTCTTTTTACTTTAATGTGGCTACTAGAAAATTAGAAATGACATGTGTGGCTTGCATTGTATTTTTATTGGACAGCACCTGGGAGGCATCAAAGTTAGACAGGTAGCAACAATTAGAATAAGCAAATAGCAAGGTAGCATAGTATAAGATGATACTGGGAAAGTACACAATGTGGCACATTATATGTCATGTGAAAGAGTTTTATCTTTGTCCTATGAACATTGGGAAGCCATTGAAAAAGTTTTAGCAGGTGGAGGGGGAGGTGTCTCATGATCAGATTATTTCACTGGCTATATTCTTGTGTTTTAGCAATTTAAAACTTACCTTTTTTAAAAACTGAAAATGGACTTGAATTAATAAGACAATATGGAAATGTAGATCTACAAAATCATACATTATTTTGACCATGTTTTTAATATACTATTATAAATTTCTTTTCCTGGTAAAATTATTATAATTTCTAATTCATAATAGATTCTTCCTGGAATAATAAGTGTTCATCTGGTAGTAAGAAATCTGGCTGTTTTATGCTTGGGATGCTGTGGACTACAGGATCAGAATTTTGCAAGTAAACACTTTGTGTTACTATTGCAGGTGGGATTTCTCTTGTGACAAAATCTTGATAGTATTTTCTAAACTAAATACTCAGAATCTGTGGTGATAATGTTAGTACTCTAAATTTAATGTATTCTGAGCCTATTGATGATGATGAGGATGGATGACTTTTAGAGACCTGATTTTTATCTTCTGATTTTTTTAATTAAAATATCTCTTGTAGAAAAAGATTTTTTTTAAATTTATTATATACCAGATATTATTGAGTGCATATTATATATACCCAACATTATTTTAGCCTTAGAAAAATGATAGGTAATGAAAAAGATAAAAGTTGCTGTCCTTAATGGAGCTTATATTTTAGAAGAAACAATAAAAAATAAACAATATTTAGTACACTAGGTATTAGTGATTCTGCTAGTAATTCTAAAGGAAGTCTTCTTTACCTGTACTATTATAAAATGTATTGATACCCAGGAAAGACAATCCTGCATTTTCATAGAGGCTTTCCTAAGAAATTAGAACTGAAAATGCTCCTCAAGATTCCTAGCTTTCTAGAAGTTCAGTCTTAAAGTGTTAGATTGACCCTGGTCATTGCTTTTTTTAAGTGGAAGAAAAGTCTTAACTAAGATATTTGACAGTGAAGGGTTCATTTGTGTCTAGCTTAATAAGTAGTCTTTTTAGCTCTAAAAATAAGGTGAAACATTCATTAAGATGTCCTATATACCCTTATGAACAAGTTATATAAGTCAGCCTGACACTAGTTCCAGGATTTTTTTACTGAAGATGAAATTTTTTTAAAGAAAATATAATGAAATGTTATGGTACAAATAAAAATAACATTAGAGTGGAAATTTCAATTTCTAAAATATGTTTTATGTAGGCTTGACACTTGTGAAATTAGATAAAGAAAATAAGATGTTGTTCATGTTAGTTTTATGTAGTATAAACAATTAAACGTACTGACTTCACATTTTTTTGGTGGGTGGGATGTCAATTTAGGTTTTGCAGATTGATGATGTGACAATAAAAATAAGTGCTTTGAAAGCAATCTTTGACCAACTGCTGACATTTGGAATTGAACCATTCAAAACTAAAAAAGTCAGTACTCTTCAAAGTGAAGATGGAGAAATAAACACTGATGAAGAGCAAGAATCAAAAGAAGCAGAAGTGACTGCTACAGCCAAGAATGTCCTGAAACTCCTTTCTGATTTCTTAGATAGTGAGGTAAGAAAAAGTTACAGCTTTATTATAAAATATCATTTTCAGGATGTATATTTTTTAGGTTGAAGTTTAAAATTGGCCAACATTTCAGAAGTTTGCCTTCTGAATATCATAATGAAATTCCATTTTCACTTCTAATATACCTAGTTGCTCACTATCAGATTACATGTGCAGAGAATGGAAGTGTAAACAAAAATGAAATGACTGTTTAAAGGGATTGCTATTATTTTTTTTTAAATCTTTTCTGGTCTTTATGATTTCTGACTTAAAGTCAAAATAATTTCATCAAGAGTCTAAAAATAATTTTACATTGGGTGGGTAGAAGGGCTAAGAGGGTGTGGGATTGTATCTCTTAAAGTACTCTATAGATAAACATTTAATTTAAAAATTTTATATCAATTTTTAATTGAGGTAAAATGGACAACGTGAACTAACAATTTTTTTTTATTGTTTTTGAGAGAGAGAGAGAGATACAGAGAGAGATACAGAGACAGAGAGAACTGAACTGGGGGAGCTCCCCCAGTTCAGCACATGGGTCCACACAGGCCGGGGCCGGGATTTGATCCTTGGTCCCCGGTGCTGCAAAATGAGCGCTTAACCCACTGAGCCATCCCAGCTTCCCATGAGCTAACAATTTTAAAGTGAATAATTCATTGGCATTTAGTGTATTCACAATGTGGTGCAACCACCACCTCTAATTATTAAAACATTTTCATTATCTCAAAAGGAAACTTAACCCATTAAGCAGTTGCTCTCTTATTTCCCCTCCCTCTAGCCCCTGACAACCACCAGTCTGCATTTTGTCTCTAGATTTAACTATTCTGGAGTTTCATATGAGTGGAATTATACAGTATGTGACTGTGTCTGCTTCCTTTCACTTAGCTTGTCTTTGAGGATCATCCATGCTGAAACTGTATCAGTACTTTATTTCTTATGGCAGAATGATATTCCATTATTTATATATATATATATGTATGTATATATATGCATATATATACATATATATATATATATATACACACACATATATATATATATATATATATATATATATATA